>CAEFZY010036797.1:0-85013 GCA_903066815.1 Brachyrhaphis roseni
GAATTGCCATCAACTATTAAGGTTTGTGTGTTTGAAAGAATTATACATCTTTGACCATTATTTTTTTTGGAAGAATTTCTTTCATGCTGAGTCGGTTATTTTATCGGTGTGTTTTCTTTTAGTGTTGGGAGACTTTTCATCTCCATTTTGCATTTCTGCAGCATCCTGTAGAGCTGAGGTTGAAGCAGCCGACATGGCAGGGCAGCAGCTGGCCTACTCCAGATGACTGACAGTCATTGCTGCCCATGACATCTCTGTACTACCCTCAGGATACCAAATATACCAGCAGATATGTGGGTGAAAGGTGAAACATGTCTTTAGAGATCAGAAAGGCTTTAAAAACAAGAAATACTGAAATATTTCTGGTTTCATCATCACAGCTGTGCTGGTATGTGAGGGTAAAATCCCAGCTGTAATAAACTGACACAACACTCGAGCTTTAGTATGCTATCAGAGAGGGGAGTTATTCACTAGAGCAACATTCAAAGAATCCCAAGACTCTACTGTAACCCCCACACACTTACACACACATACTCCTGCAGAAGGCATGTTAGGATCATAACCTTCACTGACCGGCATCCTTGGCCTGCTCTCCCGCCCTGGTTCGGCGTGTGGTATTCCTGGACTCTGCGACCCCCTGTTGGCCTTGGATGAACCACAAGGAATTATATTTCTAGGAGGATGTGAAGTAATATAACCAATAAAAGTAGCAACCCTTTGAATTTTGGGACAAATGTAAAATTATGCCCTTGACCTCGTCATACGTAGCATCGTCTGTCCATCACGGCTAAATATGATCTTTGTGACATGCTGCTAATCGGCTGGAAGTTGGTATTTGGTGCCTATGCAATAAAAAAAGATTGACGGCTGTGACAAAGTGACACTTGGGCTGTTTGGTGATATGCGAAGCATGCGTTACTGAATCCGTAAAGTGACCTTGGCTATATGGAGAGACAGAGATGCTGACTGATGCAACCAGCAGGCAACACTAAGCGCTAGTTTGAGTTACGGCTGTCACCTGATCGGTTTCTTGTGGCGGCTGTTCAGCCATCTCTAAAGCTGGAGTTTAGGTTTGTTTTGTTCCATTTTTGTGGAGATTTTTCTATCTGACATCACTGCTGATAAGAGGTTTAGACTAAATTTGATTGAAATGAGGGGTGGCAATATGGTCTTGATGTTTTATCTCAATATTCTGTTGTACAATTGTGATCAAAGTGACAATAAGAATTATTTATTACTACTTTTTAAGGTAGCTGTGTGGATATGACTGCACATAAAGAAGTGTGATTAAACATCATTTATTGTGACAGAATAAATCCGAATTCTTTTTGTAATTTTTTATCACAATAAATGATAAAAGATGTGATAAATGCTCACTCCTATTTTAAAGAAGGGGCTACTTTGCTATTGCGTCACTTTTGTCCTTTCCAAAGTTGTTTGCACTTATCAACTTTAAAGTTAGACAATGATTAATGTTTTTGGTGTTTTGGGGTCTGTTTTTAGTCTTTCGTATCACTTTTACTGCTTGTAGTTGTGTGATAGGTTTTTGTTACCTTGTTCTCTATTTCTTACAACATTTCATTCCTACTTTTCCTCTCCTGTTTTCCTGTTCTGTTCATTTCCTCCATCATGCTCCATTTCTTAAAAATAGCTCTCCAGCCACAACTTCCCTATAGCAACTAGACAAGAAATATAGTGTGATAGCAGGGGCTGGTGATTTAGTGGCTGTCCTGCTGGGCTGCAGCTTCAGCTGCTCCAGTTCCTCAGCCTGGTTCCACCAGCGTTCGTGCAGAGTTTCTCCCATGGGAATGTGATGGCTGAGTTCACATCCCAGTCGGAAGGACGGGTGGGTTTAAATTCCCGTCTTATATTCCAGGTCACCTACTGTACACAGCACCACCATCCTGGTGCGCCACAGCATCCCATCTTCAGGGCCAGTCGGCAGAGCGGCTGCTGTCTTTGGAAAAGCGGTCAGAAACATCGGGGCATGCTGAAACATTAAGGCTGCATCCTGGCTCACTTGGCCTGATGGCCTGTTTCTGCTCCACAAGAAACTCCACAGAAAGTTCTGGCCCTCTAGACTGGAGATGGTAGAAAATGCTATCTAAGATTTCTAACATCTTTGGAGATTTAAGTTTCAGAAAAGTACCTAGTTCCACCATGAAAGTGTTTTAAAATGTTCCACTGAAAATGTAAACTTAATGTTACATATTAATCGGTCATTAGCAACACCATTTAAGGTATTCGGTTTTACCACTGGAAAGCAGCTACTCTGGCTTGAAAGACGACATTCATACATGCTGATTTAACAACCTCGCATACATGTGCTATTTGAGAATAAATGGGAGTCAAAAGGTATTATTGTGTGCATGAGTGATATTCAATTAATCTAGAATACATAATATGTAGAAAACTACAATTCTAGAGATAACCATTTACATGTTTGACCTTGCTAAGTAAGAAAGTACATGTGATATTTTTGCTAAGCTGAGAAGATGATTTGGCTGACCTATTTTCTATGAGTTTTTAGGCAGAATGATGACACATGTCTGTTCCAGTTATTTCATCAGTAGAATGACGAGGGATTGAATTTAATTTTTGCTGTTGGTTCTTACTGGTGATTCATTCATTCATTCATTCATTCAAAACTAAAATTTCACATTTTTCTTCAGTCTCCAGTCAAACACAGCATTAGCTGTTCGACAATATATATTTTTTAAAAAAGCTAAACTTACTAAAACCCCCAAAAAGTGACTTTGGGAATTTGTTCCAGATTGATTACAAATTATTCCAACCTTATAGCACTCACTGGAAAATCCACCTACTGGCGGTTTGTAATGTTTCCTTTTGAACGGTTGATTAACGCTGACATAAACTAGCCACTGCTTTATGGATGTAAATAAAAATAGAATATTTATGAGGAAAAATGAGTTTCCATTCCACTTAGTCTTCTACAGACTGAAATGTTTTGTAATCTACTGAAGGCTTGCATCAGATCTTCTTGCCTTAATCAGTTAATTACTCAGCAGTGTCCCACTTTTCCAACTTATTATGTGCTAATTTATGGGGGGAAAAACATTAGGCCATATTTAGTACAATAATAAGTAATTAAACCTTTAAAACACAAGTTGTTAAAGTGAATTTTTGACCTTTAGTATAACTCGCTTGGGGTCAGCTTTGTTTTCTGAATAATTGAGTTGAACTGCACCTAGTTCATTCTCTTCTTCACACCTTGTTTCTTTTCTAAACACTCATCTCTTTTGATTTGTCACAACCTGAGTTTCTTTGGAAGATTCAAAAGCGACCCAGTTTGACCTCGCGTGCAGACGAGCTGCCGCAGAGCCTCCTGTCCGACATTTCTGCAGATACAGCAAAGATGAGAGCAATCTGTGCCTGCAGGTCAGAAAGAAACGCCGCTCTGTCCCACTGAATTGGGTCAGACGGGTGTTTTCTGAACATTCAGACACACTCGCTTGAGAGGTCCGGCGTTGGGTCAGGCAGTTTTACTTGGCCACAAACTTATTTGCTGGAAGTTGGCACGAATTAGGTTTCCCCGAGCTTAGTGTTTGAAGAGTTGGAGTACAGTTTTTTTAGATTACAGTTTTGTGAAGAGCTGTAGAAGCAACTTTATGGCAAAAATGCAATACTATAACACAGAAAAGACCACCTTCTGTTTCTCCCACTTTAGATTATGCTGAATAAAAAAACATGGAGCCGCAACTCTCAAATGTTATAAGGAATGGAAGATCTCCTTCATATGTATTATGTTCTTTATGACTACTAAAGCTCCTCTTTAAAAATAAGGCAAAGCTAAATAAGAAACCAATAGTTTCTCAGCATAAATGTGACTCTTAACACCTAATATCATGGTGCTTTCTAAAAATATTGAAGAAGCTACAGCGGTTGTACAGACCTAATGATAGGTGGTTGAACGGCTGTGGTCTCGAAGACTGTGGGATCCACAGTAATACGAGGTGAAGAAATGTGGAGAATTCAGTTTGTGTGGAAACATGCCCAAGCCAACACTGAGACCAAGAGAATAAATCCTGCTCATCTGTTAAAACATTTTACTTTCACTGCTACAGTCACTCATAACGCGCCGATCCTTGGCATTAACATCCCATGTCATACAGACCATCCAAAACCAGCTCTTTCGACCTGAAATTCAGCTTGTAAGATCTTCTCCTGGGAGAATAAGAAATCTAAAAGGTAAAGTCACACTGAAGATGCAGTGACTTGGTAAAACTTACAAGTGCCAAATTTTACTGACGGGAATTTAGCCTGAGAGGAGGAGATGGGGTGAGAAGAGAGGAGGTAACACCTAGTCTGGAGGTGAGAAGAGAGCTGGCAGGGGAAAAGTTGAAGTGCAGCATTACGCAAACAGAGGATACAGCAGGATCTGGGATGAGGGGAAATGTTGGGAAATGTTGCAGATGATGTGTGAAGAGGAATGAGGGGAGAGATTGTGTGAAGGAGGACAAACAGGAAAAGCAAAAAGGCTAAAGAGTGTTGGCTTTGTACCTAAAGTGGCTAGAAATGTGCATGGACAACTGATAGACCGTATGATGCACGCACCCTGGGGTTTGAAAACTCTCCCTCAGGATGTAAAAAGTAATGCTGGGCATTCATGCTTTCAGTTTTTTCAGTAGGTGGTCCATTGAGAGAGCAGTAAAATACAGCAAAAACTAAGCCAAAGCTAAAATACTGAATGTTTTCTGGAAGACTCAAATCTTTTAATAGCAGATTATAGCATATCTATATTTCCCATTAAAGTCAATATAATGTACTCAGAATAAAACTAATACTGTATAGGTGGAGTGCTACATGTTCAGCAGATATCAGAAGAGGTGCATCATTTTCATGATTTTTGAAATGGTAAAAAAACAAAAGAGTTCTTACTATGCCGAAATGCTTAGAAATGGAAGGAAAAACAACGTTTAACAACAATAACTTGAATAGCTTGGAGGCTTGTTTCTGCATAGCTCTCTAGTGGTCCAGTCAAAGGATTTCAATCTGGTTTAGGCCTGGACTTTTTTTAGCCACTCTGTTGTAGATTTAGTTCTGTGTTTGGGGTCTTTGTTCTATTGAAGACCCAGTCAGGGTAAGTCTTCAGCTGGGTACATGGTCTCACATTTGAGTCCAGAAGACGGGTGATGATATCATCACGTATTCCATATTCTGGACTCAAATGTGAGATAGACCCCCTATCATCACCCATCCACCACCATGCCTGGCTGAGGTGATGAGGGTAATATTCCATGTTTAGTTTTCTCCAAACAAGTCTTGTGTTTTATTCAGATCAACCTTCTAGACTCGGTGTGCATATCAACTGCTTGGAAGATTTACAATCCGTCTTGAATCTTTATCTCTGCTAAACAATGTCTGTAAAATTGTAGCCCTCAAATAATTTTTAACCATTCTTATAAGCTTTTTCCAAGTTGATTGGCAACAATAGCTCCTTTGTTTGTTGAGATGGTCATGACTGCTGCTGATTGGTTAGTAGCAAGGGTTTACTGTGGTTTTCCGGTGACTCTACAGACAGTGATCGCTTTGGTTCAAGTCTCTTCATCGTTTCAGGGCATCAGCTGTTATACTTGGTTTCAGTTTAATGAAAGCTGATAAATCTTCACCGACGTTAAGTCTGATTTAGCTAACCAGATGTCAGGTGAACATTTTACACTTTAAACCAACAAGGTTTTTAGTACTGCATCCATCAGTTCCATTGGGACTATAAAAATCTCAGTAGTTGGTCATCCATGCTGACAGCATTACAGTGGTACTATATTTTAACACAGTCTGCTCGGTGACAGGCAGAGGTCCTGAAGAGAAAATCAGAGTCAGAGTGGGTGTGACAGAGAAGTGTTAGAGGGAGGAAGAGGAAGATGTGAGGAAAGAAGGGAAGAGCAGAGGAAAGAGAAAAGGAGTCACTGGTGCATTGCAGTGTTCATCACCACGCCCTACACAACACGGGTTTGTTCACAACTGAGCAACTTTGAGCATGTGTCTTGGTAAGACTCAGGCTGCGTATCTGCTTCTGATTAAATGAATTCTGGCTAATTATCATTTAAGATAAACAGCTGAGTTTAGATAACAAGGAGGTGAGCGTGTAAAATCCTTCTCAAGTGTGTAGCAATGCAAGCATCTTGTTGGTAATTGCTAAAGTGTTTTTGTTGGATCTCCAGCCTGTCAAGCAGAGATGTAGAGACCCTTTCCCCAGGAGGGAGCGTCCTGTCAGGGGGAGAGAGAGGACGGCCATCTGGGCCCATCAGGTGCCTGTGGAGCTTCTGCTGCACTGAGAATCAGTTTAGACTCCATGTATCGCCACCCTGCTGGAGTGTCCTTCAACAAAATATTTACACCTTGTTGGATGTTTTGATTCACTTTTTCATTATTAATAGTTTTATCAATCCATAACGTCTTTTAAAACACATTGACTCAAGGTGACAAGAGCTGATTTAAAAATAAATAAATAAAAAAAAAAACAACTCAGGAGTTTTGTTACAAAGATCTGAAGGCAACAGGAGAAACAACCAAATAACTTAACATAAAGTTAAGTTACCACTTGACTTAAAGAGCCACACAAGCTGCAGGAATTATAATTCAGAAAACAGGATAAAAGAGCAAAGTGTTCTGCAGCAGATGGCCTGGCCCAAACGTCGAGTCCTGCTCTCAGACTCCTGGGCTCGGTGTGGGACTACATGGAGGGAGAGACCGCAGTGAGATGAACTCAATCCGCAGAACTGTGGTGGTTTCTCAGAGATCTGTGGAACAAGTAACCTGCCAAGGACGTTAATACCAAAAAAAACAGACAAAATTTTATGCACCTTGAGTGAAAACTTGAAACCTTTCTTTGTACGTTGTTTGAAGTTTTTCAGTGAAGCTGCTTCAAATCCAGAGGTTTAACATGGAATGATGTTGGATATTGTTACCTGACTCGTTATGGAGCAGCTTTGGGAGTGTTTAACATATTAAGAAATGCAGACCTGTGGATGGTTTTACACTATGCAGTGTGCACAAATTTTAACTGCTGCTACTCAAAAAAAGCTTTGCTTCAAAAGCAACTCAAAATGCTGCAATTGCACCTGATGCTTGTGCAGGTGTGTTAAATTATTTCCTTCTTCCACTCAACTTTCTATTGATATGCAGGGGACAACACGCTGTTAACAGCCAGCTTCTTTAGCAATGAGCTATAGCTTACCGTCCGTGGGAGTGATCTTCCTGCCATGTGTGTGCATGTATTGTTTATATAACATTATAAACAATATATTGTTTACAAATATGGTAGAAATACCACTGTTTCTACTATATTTACTAAACTTCTGCAGAGCGATGACCCAGTAGGGGCCCAAACCAGGTCCTACTGCACTGGACCCTCTTTTTTAGGATTAGAGGTACTGTGTGAAATACATTTTGGTTAACTTGGGGCTATGATGGTTAGGGTAAGTGTTTGGTGTGGGGCATAAATGCAGTTACACACACACACAAATGAGACCATTTGTCTCACTCAATATAGCACAACACAACAATGGTTGTATATCTTATGCTCATGTTGCTATGCAACACAATATCTTTTTCGTCTGTATAGTTTTTATTTGAAGACAGTTGATCAGTTGTTGCAGGTTTTTAAAGCTGACAGACTCTGTTTGTTTTTGTTGTCAGGAGGGACCAGGGATATCGGTTCAGCGCTCACCAGGATGTGCATGAGACATCGCAGCATTGAGGCCAAGCTCCGTCAGTTTTCCATGTGAGTAGATATGAGTGTGTGATAAATGGGTACCATCTTCTTCATAGTCTTCCTAGCAAAAAGTAAAGATTTTATTTATTTTTTTCACGTTGCATAATGGTAACTCATCTTACACTTAGTCTTTCTCCTGCTTTTCCTAAATAAATTTCTCCTCAAAAATGTGTGATGGCTGGACCCTGTGTGAGTCCATTATGTCCCACAGTTCAGAATGAGAGGGTCAGTCAGGTTGAAATGGTCAAAACATTTACATACCACGTGGGCTGTCCTTCAGCTTCTCTGCTGATCCTGAGGTTTTCATAAGATGAAATTATAGATTTTACCAGGACAAAAGAAACCAAAAGCATTGTCCAAGTAATGTTAAAAGCCAAAGAGAGTGAAGATATTTTAGAAAATAATCACTTCTATGACTGAAAAGGTACTTTGAGAAACAGGTTAAATTTGACTCTAGCAAAAAAGAGTTTAGCAGGAGCTGCAATTATTTCTTTAACATAACAATTTAAAATACTTGTATAGCTACATGTAAATCCTACATCTACTGCCTCAGATGTAGATGTTCTGATCCTCCTTGGTAGCCATTTAAATTCGCACTCAAATTTTCCATAAAACTGATCTTCCAATTGATTAACTCTAAACCTTTAACTCTTTTCCATGGAACAAATGTAAAATAAATCTTGTTCCGGAGTGTTTTGTTCTGGAACGCTGTCAGCTTTAACAGTGTGTTTGTGTTTCCAGGGTGTTTCTGGACTGCCTGATTAACCCTCTCCAGGAGCAGATGGAGGAGTGGAAGAGAGTGGCCAATACTCTGGACAAAGACCATGCCAAAGGTTTGCATAAGCACACTCTTGCTTGTATTCCTCTGAATTAGTTTGTATGAGACACTAAGAATCAAGCACTGGGTATGTTTTTTCGATTTTTTTCTTTGTGCAATTGTCACTTGACAGAGTATAAAAAAGCCCGTCAGGAGATCAAAAAGAGATCATCAGACACTCTGAAGCTGCAGAAGAAAGCAAAGAAAGGTTTGTATTCTTTTCTCTGTTGGTTGTTTAAGCTTACAAGTAAAAGTTGATATTTAGGCAAGGGTTAGTAGAAGGCATGGTTTTCTCTAAAAGCTTAAATAAAATAATAATTTGGACTCTGTATATATGTAAAACAAATTTCCTTATGCAATAAAACAATCTGATATAATCATTTCAGATAATATTGTTTTTATTTTTTTTTAGTATGATGCAGACTTAACATTTAGTCAGACTATCTACTTGGTTAGCCAGCCTGCATTCTGCTGCTTTACAGATAAGAAACTCATTGCTTCCAAACTGTAGTTCTATTCAATCCAGTTTATCTATATAGCACCAATTACATGAGAGGGTATAGAGTACTGTGTTGCTCTATACTCTATCCAGCTGGAAGTAGCTCTACTTTCTCTGGTACTTTCTCTGAAATCTCATGAAAGGAAATTGAAAAAATAAGAACAAAAAAGTTTTGGTTTTTGAAACCTTTTCCATTTACAACCTTGGTATCCCTTGATACTGACCAATAATGTGTGGCAATATTGTATTTAGTGAAATGATTAGGAAAATATCAGTTAATAAAATGCTAAAGTCTGACATTATGTAACAATGTAACATTGTTTGTTCTCTTCCTTCCCTGGTATTCCCCCTCGTCCAACATGATTAACTTTATACAGCTGATTTTTTCGGTAAGTTAATAGTTTGTAATCTTTCTTTTTTTATCTTGTTAAACTCTTCCAGGTTGTTCAGTTAAAAAAAAAAAAAGGCTGACTATTTCTGTTTATGATACCTCTTCTTTTTTAGTTTTGTTCATACAGCTCAGTAGCTCAGCTCAGTTTTATAACCAGGGATTTATTTGGAACATATCATGACGGTATTCCGCAAAGAGGAGGTGAAAGATTGTAAATATCAACAGTCATAATATGAGATGTAAAAGAACAAACACATGTCCAGCCCCCTGTTGATGCCTTGGTTTTATAAATCTCCCCCAGACCACATTTGTTAACGGGGGAGAAAAAAACAAAAAATGTTCTCATGCTGTTTAAATGTTTGTGACTCACGAAAGCCAAGGCACTGAACACAACAAAGCCCAGTTTTATGCTAAACAAGATTCTTTACTGAAAAACATTTTTTATTGCTTCTTCAATAAAACTTACCATGACTTCCATAAGAGAGAGTGACACGAACACATAAAAACATAGAAGAGCAGCAGATCCTAACAGGAAACACTGAAATTCCTCACAGTAAACACTTTGAAATCATGACAGAGCTGACAGAGACGTGCTATTAAATCATCTTACTGATGGAGCTCAACAGCAGCAGCATCTTCAGCAGCAGCTGCTGCAGGATATACCTGAATTCATACTAAATACTAAAATAGCTTTTGTTTGTGCTGCATAAGAGTTTGCCTTTATTTCTCCACTTTAAAATCTTTTTCTCAACACTTGTCAAGCTGAGAAATATCAGTTTATTGGTCTGAGTCACAAGTAATATTTTAGTTTCTTGATTTTATTTATTTTTTTCCCCTTAAATAACTAGTAAGTTCAATTCATTGATCTCATCTTATTGGATATTTCTGCAGCTTTTATTATGGCAAACATGACAATTAACTGTCTGTGCATTCTAAAATTGGTTTGTGAGGGTAAAGAACATGTTTCAATTCTGTGGAGATGATTATTCTCTAAAATGGCCAGAGGTAAATGTTGACATTCATTACAGAGTCATTTCTGGCCAGGACCTAAATAACTAATCTCAGTCTTGCTGATTTATTCTGATCCTCCCCAACTGTACTCCTCGTGAGCCATTTGAAGACTTAGGATTAGTCAAATTTTGCCTGAGCAGATACTCGGTATCTTGAAAACCTCATATATTGATACCTCGTAATTTGGAGGCTCTGGAAGGTCAACAATTTCTGAAAACTCTTAAACTTCCCCAATAATCCATCAAACAAAGCCATGATATTGATGAGCTAAAGGATTTGGAAAAGATCAATGTAATAACTACATGTAATTTCAGTCTGAATTATGGATTGCGTTATGACAGAAATCAAAAGCTTATGATAAAAGACTTGTTTTAAGTGAGCCTTGTGAAGAAAATAAACAGGACCTTAGTTTGACCCCAGAGGACCCTCAGATGTGGTCAAGCCGCTTCGATCCTCTGGCACTCCCAGGCTATTATTGGTGCACGAGAGGAAACTCCCTTTGCCGTGGCTTTGAATGTTAAGAGTAGAGGGAGTTTCAAAGAAGAAAAATGGGAGGAGAGACAGCTGATGGAATTGGATGAATGTTATGTAAGAAAGTGATTAAACAAATATCAAAGATTCTGTTCTGAAAGATTTTTAATTGCTCATATACAGAATATGAAATTGTTCACAGTGTTGTGAAAAAGCATCTCCTGTAAATGCTGTGTTTGCCCAGTGTCTCTTTTATTGTTGAATCATGAACTCTGATCCTATCTGGAACAAGTGAGGCTTAAGGGTTAGTTTTCACAAAGGGTCGGGTTGGTATGAATATCTCATTACTTTTGCAAATGAAATCATAATTTATAATCGGTATTTTGTGTTTACTCAAACTATCTTTGTCAAATTTAAAAACGAGTTTGATCCAAAACATGATAGTGTGACAAAAACAGAAATAAAGAAAGCTTTAAGGAGTCCTGAAGGTTTTTCTCGGTAGGTCTACGCCCTGCGATGTACCTCCATAAACACCACACTAAAACGAATATAAGCTGAAATTTGAGCAACTGCTATCTCAAATGGATTAACTGGGCTTTTTTTCTTGGCTGGATTGCAATGAGCAACACAAAAAGGAAGAATGGATAGAGGAGAAAATGAAAGAAAGAGGGGTGAAATGAAGAAAACGAATGAAACCATGGAAAAAAACATTCCCGTCTCTTGAAATCAAGGCTTTTTCTGTTTATCACTGAAGCATCTGCTTGGAAAAGTTTAGTTGGAAGGAGACAGACTTTGCTCCTATCAGCCTCACCACAGAAACTGGCTTTGGACCTCGCTGGAGGAATGAATAACTTTAATTACATGTTTATGTCTGCCATCAAACACAGAAGGCTGGATTTCTAAGCGAGAATCTTAAAGGAGGAAAACGTAAAGCCTTTCTGGTGCAAGAAACAAACAAAAGCTGCAGCGAGTAATAAAATTAGTGGACTAAATGGGATGTGTTGGCAACTTTATGCAACTTGAGCTCTAGGACATTGTGACAAACATTTCACACTTTGTCATGTTTTATTGTGAACAAACCCATGATAGACTGAAAGCAGAAGAGCCATTCTTCATTGTGGGAGATGGTTATTGTTTACAGGATAACTGACTTTAAATTACATTCCTGCTCCCTTAAACCCATCTTCTGAGTAATTCAGCTAATTATTTGACTAATTGGGGGCACTCATAAAGCACTGAACTCTCATCCCAAAATGGTCTGGCAAACATTAAGTAAAGTTGAAAAGGATTGGTCATACCCCCCTCACAGCTGTCCAAAAAAAAGAAAAAAATATTTTTTGCTTACATTTTATAACCATACTTTTAATTCACAAATGACACATGGGATAAATAATGAATTAATTCACAAAAATATGCTTCCTTACTTCTCATTTGCTCCCCTGCAAAGAGTTTTTAGATAGTCCAACTGTATTTGCACAAAAATGAAAATGTATAACTTGATTTAAGTGTTATGCAATAGTGACTGGTATTACTACAGAAATAATTGAACATATTGAATTTATTAGTTTTATTTATAACAATTATATACTGCTTAATAGATGATAGACTCCTTTATTTTGCGCGCTGTTACTTCCCATCTATTTCCAGACATCTGAGTTTGTCTTCCTTGTAAGTGAGAATATCCATAAAGCCTTTTTTCAGCCAGTTGACCATCAATGTGCAGCAAAAGGTGGAAACAGGGCAATGTAAAAATACTTTATGCTATCAGCTGCTGGAGACAACTTTGGTCAGTTTGGCGCTGTCTCTGGAATCTCATTAAAAGAACTTTGAGCTGAAGGAACAGTATGACTGAAACACCTTAAGCTTTTCAGAGCTAGATATATTTTGATACTGGTAACCACTCCCATCCCTAAAAGTAAAGACATAAGTAAAAGACTAATGAAACATTCATTCCAAAGCTACTTTCTCTGTAAATTAACACTCATTTAGAATAAATCCCACTTATGACTACTTATTCAAGCAGTCATAAACTGTCACTTTAAATCAGTTTTTTAAATTATTTTTTTAAGAACTGGGACACAACCAAACACATGGAAATCTTGTAATGTAAGCTCGTGGTTTGAGAGTAAACATGATGAAACTAAACTGACTGTGGTGTTGAGCAGGATCAGAAATATGCTGCTATCAGAGTGGATTGTGAGGACAACATAACTGACAGACTCTAAAATTAATAATCCTCAGCACCTAAAGGGGACACTTCCATGATGGCACATATCCTGTTACAGTAGCTGGTAGAGTGAAGTCTGAGCATGCAGATGAATCTGATCTGGTCTTCTGTAGAACGTTACACTCTGTCCCTTTACAAATGAATCTGGTTTTGCTGCATGCTTCACATAAAAACATATCAAGCCAGATGTTTTCCAAAAGCGGTTGAGTAATTCCATATGTTTCCTTTTCTTCATCAAAACTGCAGAGATTATTAGCAGTCCTCTAATAATGTGTTTTAATTGAACTCCAGCAGTTGTTTGTTTCCCAGCTCATCTGATTGGCTGTTTAAATCTGTGATGTGGTTTACTGGTTAGTGGGAGCCTTTTATTGTTGTGAAGAGACTCACACTACAGAGGTCTGCACAGAGTGTGAGAACAGAGGTCTGTGCAGAAGTTCTGAACGGTGAAACTGGATCCCGCAGCTGGATGATAAACTGGATGTGGTTTGCCTGAAGCTGTCCGCCCCCTCTTCATTTCCTCTTTGTTTCTCCTACCCATTAAATCCTCATCTTAATTATGATGACATCAGCATGATAAAATTCCACTATATACTACACGGAGAATTCGATCCAAAATCGAGATCTTTGTTTGACTGCCATCTTAGCTTCTTTTTTTCATATTTTTATATTTCTTCTTTTTTTTTTTCTTTTTTTTTTTTAGCAGTTTGACTGTATGGCAAAGATTATTTTTTTTTCTAAAAAAAACAAAAAACAAAAAAAAAAAACCTTCATATTTCAAAACTATCTTTAAATATGATTTTTTTTAATTGCATTATACAACTTTAGATCTTGGATTTTAATGTTTCTAACTAAGCAAAGCAAATATTGACAGGGAAATTAAGCAGCTGCATTGTATTTTGTTAAACACTATTGGTTCACTGGATTTTATTTAGGGATATCAAAGGAGATGGGGTAAAGCCTATGCATGCCTGCATTTTATTATCTTTATTTGATTTAAAAAAAAAATTTAAAAAATCCTCCTTCAGAATTTAATACTACTTTGTGTTGGTGTAGGATATAAAATCCTATTAAAATTCTGATTAAAACTTGACAAAATGTAATAAAAAAGCCATAGGGTGATTAATATGCAAAGCACAGTAGACAACAGCCTGTTTGAGCATGTTTTAGCTTTTCCTCTGCGGCATGATGTATTATAGCTGTGTCTCCCCAAACCTGTGTGTTTAGGTCGCGGAGACCTTCAGCCCCAGCTGGACAGCGCCATGCAGGACGTCAGCGATAAGTACCTGCTGCTGGAGGAGACGGAGAAGCAGGCGGTGCGGAGGGCGTTAGTGGAGGAAAGAAGCCGCTTCTGCATTTTTGTCTCCATGCTGCGGCCAGTCGTGGTCAGTGATGCGTTCAAAAATGTTTATTCTTTCAAAAAAATGGTTTGATGTGAAATTTTTTGAAGAAAGATTAGAGTTTCCACATCAGTCGCAGTAATATATTTTTAAGGTTGCTAAAATCATCAGATTCTACATAATAATCATACCAAACCCTCATTTCCAAAATTATTGACTTTATTTTACAGTTATTTAGTTGTGCAGACTTTGGAGTGCTCTGATCTGATGTGTTTGCATGTCAGGATGAGGAGATGTCCATGCTGGGGGAGATCACCCACCTCCAGACTCTCACAGATGATTTGAAGATCCTGACCATGGACCCACACAAGCTGCCTGCCTCCAGTGAGCAGGTACTAGTGTTTGACACAAGATGAATCTGATTCTGCTTAGCTGTATATGCTAATACACTGTTATTTCTCAAGCTTCCTGTATGAACAATGATTAACTATCCGAGACAAAAACCTGCTCATCATTTCATTGTAAATCAGAGTTCTTGTTTATATTTTTTTGCTTTTCTTTCTCTTCATGAAGCTCCAAGCTCCTAATATTTCTTTCCTCTAATGCAGTTTTAATCAAATTAATATTTTCTCTACACAAGCAAGCATCCTACTTTAAACTTTTAATTAAGCAACTGGGTTGAAAATAAAGTAGAAAACTGATCAGTGATTCAGAAAATATCATTAGTTGATTCTTCTTTATTTTTCAGTCCAGCTTTCCAAATGTTTTTATTTTATGCGAGACGTTGCAGTTTAGTGGAGTTCTGGACGACTGGTTGAAGTACAGATCCAACTGGAACACCACGTTTTGGCTCTGGATAATTGTTCATTGACTGAAAAGTGGGAATATGTGCGTCCTTTAAGGAGCCAAAACCTGTTTGACAGAGCTGGAAGCCAACAAGCAGATGGTCAGCCTCCACTTACTATGACACAGTTTCTGCCAGCAGTGGATAAATCAGTTCATCAAATGATCAAATCTATTTGAAAAGCTTATATTTTAAGAATAATTTCTATCTTTTACAACTACTACACTTTGCAAAAAAAACTTAGATTCCAGTAGACATAATATTTCTGCATAAGTGAAAAAACATTACTCCAGAGATGCAAAAGCTTGTTAATTACCTTCATCAGATGAATCCTTAATGTTTCGTTACATTAGAAACCAGCAGTCAACCTAAACATATCATGCTGCATAATTACGAGGAGATCTAATTACATTTTAAGCAAGAGATTATTTTAGCTAAATAGAAAATATAACGTGATTCCTATTTTGCTTGTAGTTGACAGCAATTTAATTCATGTCTTTATTTCCTTCTTTCCTTTCCCTCCTTTTTTTCTTTCCTTCTTTCTTTTATTATGTCTCTATTTATTTCTTTATTCCTTCTATCATTTTTCTTTGTTTCTCTTTCCTTCTTCCTTTCTTTCAATACCTACTATAACGTCTCAATAAATCTTGGTACTTAAACATTTTAAATTGGTGTAACAGACTGGAGAGTTTAATAAAGAAAAAACTGGAATATTTACATGAAACATGTTGGAACTCTGCATTAATGTTGTTTTCTTTCTGCCATCCACAGCTTAATACAAATTTTGCAGACGTGTTGTTTATTGTCTTGTTTAAAGTTTTTTTTTTTATATATATATAATGCTCATAAACTTGTATATCAAGAGTATTATCTGCCATGTCATCTCCTTCTCTACAGAGAAGCATCAGAACCAGAAACTTTCCTTAATCCTCCTTTTTTTAAAGACTGTTTTCTTTTCCCTGTTTCTGCAGGTAATTGTAGACCTGAAGGGCTCGGAGTGCACCTGGTCTTACCAAACTCCTCCCTCCTCTCCAAGCACCACCGTATCCAGGAAGTCCAGCATGTGCAGGTGTGTTTGACAGCAGAGCCCTGCACTTAACATTGTTATGAAACCAGAAAACCAAGAAGGTTTCAATAAGAACATCAATCAATCACAAACTGAATCCTTTGTAAAAATCCACAATTGGGTGGATTCTTTATCATTAGCTGCACTTTGTACAGCTTCAGAAGACCAGTTGGACCAATTTGCGAACATTTCCAAGTTTTAGGTGGTGTTTTTTCACCCAATTGTTGATTTATTTAATTGTTAATTTAGGACAGTGCTTTTTCTCTGCTTTTGTTTATTTTGTATTTCCTCATATGCATTTTTTTTAATGCATTTAGACATCTTTTTTATCTGCTCTTTATTTTCTCCACTGTTGTTTATGACTATTTTATGCTTCACATTTTTTTAATGTCTGTTCTCTGAGTATTAAAAAGAAAAAAAATTACACCCTTTCTGCGAGTCTCTGTTGGATTTTTCTATGGGTTAAGACTTGGTGCTTTCAGTGTTTTGCGTTGCTTAGCCTGTTTGGTTCAGCCAGCAGACAAAATACCAAACTGTTCATTATCTGAGCAATCAAACTTGGTGACCTGAGAATCAATTCCCTAGTGCCACCTTGTGGATATTGCGTTGAATTTTTGCCTTTTTCTTTTTCCTGAAAAGCCCAATTGTTTTAGTTTTTCAGTAGGTTTTGTGAACATTTTATAAAATCTGCTCTTGTTTCTGAGGATAAACTTGTCTTTTGGTCTCAGTGCAAACGTATCTCTGTGGTTTTGGTGTCGATCCAGATATAATAGTCTTGTAAAACTGATTGTGGTCTGGCTTGACTCGCTGTGAATCTCCTCTGGTTACAAATGTGGATTCAACTGTTGCTGCTTTTAAGTTCTTCAACTTTAAGAATCTCTAAATGAATCATAAATTCTTCCGTCTATATGCACAGCATCAGGGATTTTTTTTATGTTCCAATACACGACTGCCTTTTTGATTTTCATTCTTTACAAATTTAGCATTAGCTTAGGACTTTGAATGAATAAAGGCAATATATCATCTTCACAAAAATCCCAAGCAAACAAGAGTTTTCCCCAAACACACTTTCCCTTCTAATGAGTTGAGCCATCTAACATTCCTTCTCCTTTGTCACACAGCAGCCTGAACAGCGTGAACAGCAGCGACTCTCGCTCCAGCGGCTCACACTGCCACTCCCCCACCTCCCACTTCCGTTACCGTGCCTCCTCCTCCTCATCTTCCTCGGTGCTGCCCCAACAGACGCCGGCCCGTCTCTCTTCGGTCTCCTCCCATGACTCTGGCTTCATTTCCCAGGACGCCTACCAGTCCAAATCTCCTTCACCGATGCCTCCAGACAACTTGCAGGTAATGGTTGCTGGTTGGTTCCCAGCTCTGAAACACACCTGAACACCCCTGTTTGGAGAATTTCTAAGCATCTCTTTATTAAAGATGTGCTACTCCGATCCCATGCTCAATGTTTTATTTTAACCTCAACTAACAAGTCTTAGTTTGACCTCAGTCTGACTTTTTTAATATTTTTGTGAACTGAGGTAATACAACTCTTCTACTGCAGGAAAGATGCTGCCGTTTTGCATACAGAGATAACTTTTGCATTTCCAGTGACATGTACAGCATGCAATTAAAATCTCAATGGTTCAGCTTTGTGTTATTGTTTGTAAATTCATGGCTTCACATCTTTGCTCACCTCATGACATCTTGGTTTGGCTAAATATAACAGACAGCATTTTAATGTTTAGTGGGGAAAAAAAAGGTAAACATCTCTGATTCATGGTTGACCTTCATCATCGTCTTGTACATAACATTTCTGTGGCGTTGGCTCTTTTACAAGCCTGTCTTGACTCCTCGGCTCCATCATTGGATTTCATTAAGATTTGCTGCTCTTATTTTGTGTTGCTTTGCTGTTGTTTTTTTTTCTTTCTATTATTTGTTTCTGCGTCTCTTGTCTTTATCTTGCAAACTGTTGGTTTTGCTTTTTGGTGTGCTTTGCTGTCCTGCAGTTGTGTGTCTCTGCTTTGTTCACTCAGTCTGTCAATGAGGAGTCCTCCTCTTCCTCTTCCTCTCCCTCACATCCTGAGCCCAGCTCCGGGCAACAACAGGTGAACAAATACATGTGGAAACACATGCTGGTAAAATGGTTATGCCTATTCTGTTATCAATGAGCACCGACTTAGAGAACAACAACAACAAAAAAAACTACCCTACTAAGGTTGATCCACACTCGGAACCCCTTCACAAAATAGAATTGTCCCATCTTCGCCACGTTTTCATCATCATTAATTTTGCACTTGTGTTTCTGCCTCTCTATCACCCGCTCACCTTCAGTTGCCAAACGGCTTTGACCATCACGCTGCCCTCTGTCTTCACGGAGTGGTCCTGCAGGGCCTGGACACCCACCTCCACCCTTCATACTTCACCTATTCCTCTTCCTCCACCACCACCTCCCCCATATCCTCGCCCTCCTATCAGTGTGTTTCACCTACCTGGGCGTGGTCTCGCTCGGGTTTCAGCCAAACGGGAGAGCTCTCGCCTCCCAGCCCGTCAGGGATTGGAGTGATCCCATCATCCAGAGTCCCGTCCTGGAAGGTTCGATCCGCATTCCTCCATGATTTCCGCCCGTTTTCCCTTCAGTTTTTCCTTATTTCATCTCTGCTCCTTTCTTTCATAGTGGAGGCATCCAAGATGCATAAATTGGAAACAGACATCAGATTATTTCTGCTGCTGATTAGATAGTTTAATGCTGCAAAGCTTCGCACTCAAAACTTCTTCTTCTTTAAAGTCTTTAATCAATGAAAAACCAAAAGAACATTAAATCTGCAGTATGTAACTTTTACAAAAATGTATTTCTTTCTATATCTATTAAAACTGTCACCATGTTGTGGCAGTATGGGATGAGACGGATAATCTGTGAGAAGATAGAGCTCCTCATCCTCTTCCCAATGCTGCTGTTGTCATCTGCAAAACTGCAACGCCTCTAGTCAGAAGCAACTAATCCCACCAGTAATTTCTTACTGGTGGGTGTATTTCTGCAGTTAGCACTGGGAGAAAGCAAAGGGGTTATTTTTTCACAGATCTGTCTAATGCTGTCTTGGCATAATGATCATTTTAACAAAAATATATTCATCTTAAAAGTTACATACTGCAGCTCTAACTGCACCCATTAACACAGATTTGCATTTCCACATCTTTGCTACAAAAGGAATTACAATAAGTTGTTGAACTTTTCTTCTTGTGCAGGATTGGGCCAAACCAGGTCCGTACGACCAGCCAATGGTTAACACTCTGAGGCGGAGTAAAGACAGGAGAGATACTACAGATCCCATCAGCCACCAAGGCTCTGATGTCACCACTCCAGTTGAGGACCAACAGGGGATTAAAGGAAACCACACTATGATGTCTTCAAAAGTCAGTTTAAGAAAAAAACAAAAAAACATTCAGAGACAGAATTTAAAAGCCAAAGATGCAAACCTTGATGATGATCTCTTGCCTCCACTCCAGGGGGAGAAGGAGGCCCACGAGGAGCTGGCCAGAGCGCTGGCCCGAGGCCTCCAGCTGGACATCCACGGCTCCAGCAGGGACTCGCTGCAGGGCTCCAGTGGCTACAGCAGCCAGACCAACACACCCTGCTGCTCAGAGGACACCATCCCCTCACAAGGTGCATGCACACATGCACAATACAACAGTAACCTACAGAATAATTTTACCCTTATGAAATTCCATAAAACAGGAGTTTGCTTTTCAAACAGAAAGGAGCTATTTTTAGTCATTAATTTTTTAATATTGATGAAAAAGTATTAGTTTCATTGGCAAATTATTTCACTTATAAAAATGTCTTGCTATAAGTTAAATAATCTACTTGTGGAGCTAGTACTGTTTCATCAAAATTAAATAATTATTGACTTAAAACAAGCTCCTATATCTTGCTTAACAGTTACTTGTAAGTTAGAGTGGTCTTATTTCAAATGTGCTAAGGTATATTTGTTAGAAATTAGACAATTACGTGGTTAGATTTTGTGTTTTTGCAGTACTATGGACAAGATTTTGATTAATGAGAAAAGCTTTAGCTAAGCATTTGTCCTGGCTAAACTTACCTTGACAGTTTCTTTGCTCTCCACAGTGTCAGACTGTGACTACTACTCTGTCGGTGCTGATCAGGAGGGCGAGCATCAGTCAGACTTCGATAAGTCCTCAACCATCCCGAGGAACAGTGACATCAGTCAGTCCTACCGCCGCATGTTTCAGTCCAAGCGCCCAGCTTCCACTGCCGGTCTGCCTTCTAATCACTCAGCCATCATTACCCCTGGGGTGGCTACAATTCGAAGGACTCCATCATCCAAACCCAACTTACGTCGACCCTCTGGGGGCCTGAACTTGGGTCCCATCCCTATCAAGCCCCCTATGATCCCAGTGAAAACCCCTACTGTGCCTGAACATCCTGGTTTCCCAAGCAGAGCAGAAGATGGTAATACACCACGGACCCCATTAAGCCCCCCAACCACCCCTTTGTCACCTAGCAGCAACGAGCCGCTGTCACCAAAGTCTGTCGCCTGGGGAACCCAGCAGCCGGACGAAGGATCGGATCCTCCTACCCCACCGCCTCAGCCTGGCGGTCGGCTGACAGAATGGGAACGCCGGCCTCTCCCTGAACTCCTGGAGGAGACGGAGTACTGCGAGATGGAGGACTTTCTGGTGACTATCCGGCGAGGCGTTAAACTCAAGAAGACGATGTCCAATGACCGATCGGCTCCTATTATTCACTGAAACCACCAGTATCAACTGGACTACACATTCTGTCACTTTCACAATATTGTCTTGAAAGGACAGAAAATGGCTGTAGTAAGAGTTACAACCTGAAATTGTGCCAAAATAGTTGGAAGTTGCCCTGAGACTGATCGAGGATCAGTTTGAGTGTAAGGAAATAATTGAAACAAGAAGCTTTGACTATTGGCACCTTGGACGAGTCTGCTTTGCTGTACATGGTTTCACAAAGAGGACGATCAGTTAAAAATAAAGAAAAGTTGGGCTTATTCCATTTTACAAACAAGCATACATGCTGAGAACTCCAGTACTGGTTCTAAATTAGGGAAAGTTTGGTCAGAATTAGGGAGAAGGACCATTTTAGGAGTCTTAGTTGCATTTGACCAGTGAAATGTCCTGTAGGGGATTACTACAATGGTCACCGATCTGAGATTTTTGCCTCAGGGCAACTTCAAGATGTAAAAGAAGGGAAATGATTTACTTGTGGATTTTGAGAGAGTGGGATAAAGTCTTTCTGGTAGAGGAGAAGGCTTAAATGAAATGGAAAGAGAAGAAGATTAAATAGAAAGATTCTGAGCAGTTTCAAAAGATTGACTGATTCTGTGTATGTAAATATTCAAATTTCTTTTGTTCTGTGCTCATTTCACATCCTCATAGTCACCCCTTTTCAACTTAATGTGCCAAAACACCCCAAAATAATTTCCATGTACCTGAAATGATACCAGTTTTGTGTAACCGGTTTTCTGTTTTGTATATGTAGGGTAGCACATAGAGTGAAATCCTTCACTACAAATGGTTTAATGCTACAGTTAAACAGTAGACTGCCCTGCATGATGTTACAGTTTAAGTCATTTTTAGATTTTAAAGTGAAACAAATTCCAGCATTGATTGCAGTTCAGTAGGCTAAATCTGCTTTACTGTGCAAACCAATCCATGTCTGTAAACGTAAAATTAAGAAAAAAAATCTTTAGGTACTGTTAAATATTTATTTTTTGTAATCTAGGTTTGACTTTTGTTTTAAAGATTTGTTTTCTGTAAAGCACTTTGAATAATTCAGACAAATTAAGAAACTGCAACAGTTAGTGATGAATTACTGCAAACTGTAAACCTATATGTGCCAACGTTACTGTATGTGTTAGCATACATAGCACTACTAGAGGCTGTTACTGCCTTTCTCTGGTAATTGGAGTAAATTGTATTGGTCTGTTGTGGTGAAGCCTTTGTGCAGATATTAACTGGCGCTGGTGTAAGCAGTAGTGGAAAATATTTTAGTAAAAACATTATTTAGACAGACTTTAAAGTTGAGTAGCGTGCTACAGTAAACAGAGTATTAATGCAAAACATAGAAATATGTGAGGATTTGAAATAGAGATTTTCTGGGGACAATCATCCAAAATTTTAATTGCATTAAAATGTTATTTTATTTCAGTTTTAAACTTGGTGAAAATGTGCTGAAAGCCTTTCAAAGAAAGCTATGGTAGATTGGAAAATCAAACTAATTCTTTTTTTATTTGCAATCATTTAGTGGATGGAAAAAACTTGCATTAAGAAATTGTAATTTACAAAATTACCATTTTCCTAATTATCGGAAACACTAGAAATTCTTTTGAAAATGGATATTATGGAGGTTTTTTTTTAATTTATACTTTTTTTATGTTGATCAATGTTTTTAGGAAATTTTAATTATTAATCCAAGACTTCCTGGTTCTGTTGGGTATAAACAGGACATAACAGAGGCCCATTCCCCCAGCCAGAGGAAATGCTATTTAGGTAAGGCAGATGTATGTTGACATACAGTCAGAAAGAGAGTCTCATAAAAATAGATGCTTGCCTAACTTTCCCCATACCTACAGTCAGAGCAATAAAGAAAATGTTGAAAATAACTAGAACTGTGACAAATCTAACTTGCCAACATGCACGGTGAGGAGGGTAAGAACAAAATGTTAGAGAAATGTATAAAAAAGTGGCACGTTTGGTCCTCCAGTGCCTGGTTTCGACTGAGCGATATGGCAGAAGTCTGTGCGTTGCAATATGCTATAGTTCTCCATTGTCTGGTCTCACTCTAGCCAATTAATGTCTGGTTCGTTCCTGCCAAGTTGTGGGTCTCCATTGGCGGTGTGCTACTCATTATGTGGGCATGAATATGGACAGGAACATGGGTGGGCCATGACAGCCAGAGCTGTGGACTACGCTCTGACAAAAGCGTAGTCCACACATGTACCCTTGGGCGGCCAGTTTCTCCAAAATCTCGAAATATTTGTTTATTGCGGGTTGCCCGGTCCACTTGACTATATGCTGTCTTCCATCACAATTGATAAAAAAGTTTGGACCTCAATGTTTGACCATGGAATTATGGTTTTCCATGTTAATTGCAAATGGTGGTTGAGATATTATTCCACAAGTTTACAAAGTCCGGCTTTCAAATGTCCATTGACATAAATCAATCAAGTTGCTTGAATGTCAGGCGACCAAATGCAGTCTGCTATAAATCAAATGGCATATACACATTATCTGGCTATGTCTGGCTTTTACCACCCCTAAGGTGGTTCCAAAGGTCAGGAAAGAACTGTGCAGGATCTGCAAATGGAGATGAATTTGGCTGAGAAGGACTGGGAAAGAACCAGTTGAAGCCATGCCCATGGAGAAGGTGCATATTTTATGGCCCAGCGTATTCAGGAGACAGTTTCCACCTCCAGCTGGACTGTCACCAGGCAGGTGCTTAATATGGCGTCATACTAGTGAGACGACAAATGCGACGCATTTTTATGCCTCATGCTTGTCCTAGTCAATGGACTGTGTTGTGTATCAAAAGTACCTATGCCCTAACTGTACCGTACGATTGAATGGTGCAGTACGGGTCGGTTGCATGGGTCACTGTTACAAAGAACACAGACAAAATAGCACCTCCATACCAACCAATTGTCGGTGACTTCCTTGCACATTTTTACCAGAGGTGCCATGCATGGGGGGGAACTGCTGTGGATTTATTGGGTTTCTAATTCCTTCAACTCTTAAATTTCTACCATTGAGACACAACGGTTAAATTGTCCCGTCTTAAAATCTCATTTTGAAAGTAAAGATTCAGTCTCACCCAATTTTTCCTTCTAACTGTAAGTTTATCTGCTAGATGTTTAATAATCGAAAAGGTTTATATGTTGGCATTAGTGAGTAAACAACACAAAAACCTCCTTGTGCTGCCAGAAACTGCTATAAAGTGGCATCTTCACACATTTAAATTATTTATTCTTTTAAATATATATACTGTATATGCATTTACATTTCTAAATTACCACCTGTACTTTTACAGTATATGGAACTTATAAAGATAGTTAATATGCATGATAATTCATGCCTTTTTTGGTTCATAATTTTCCACTAGAACTCCTCCCCTTAGTTAGCATCACTCTAAAGGATCCCATTTACTATTCCACCCTGTAATGTTCCATATGAATCATAAATGTGTCATATTTCTTGTGACTGCTGTGTCTGAGAACTCAAGCCTGTCCTGTTTCCCACTCCAGGTCTACAAAAACAGTTGTGTAGCTGATGCGATACTAAGCGTATGAAGCTGAATGTTTGAGCCTGTGACCAACCAACAGTGGGTGATTTTCCTACTGAGGATTAGACGAGTATCAGGAGTTACATCCAGTTGTAGCGTGAAAATATTCTGCTTGATTATCTGCACCGTTCCTCAGTGTGTTCAGTCAGAAATGTTATTTAAAGTTGAACTCAAGTTGGATCTACAACCATTTTTGTCCTGTGCTCGGCGTGTTTACATGCCATTTCTGTCAGTGTCTCCTTAAAACCCTTTAACGTTTGGCCTTTGACACAAGCTGCCAATTTTTTTTACAGTGTATGCTGAATAATCCTTTGAATTTAGGTTTTGTATGCTTTTCTTACTTCAGGTGCTCCTCTGTGAAGCTTTGCAATTACTCCATTGATAAATTGTTCCAGCTATTTATTTTCAACTGATTAGTTTTTTGAGACTGTAAAGTTATCGTTTTTCCCCAGTAAAACTTTTATTTTAGATTTATTATAGGCTTATTGTGGGCTACCTGCTGTACATTCTTGCATTTGTACATTTGTATAAATGTTCTAATTGTACAAAATTAGAACATTTCAGTTGATTTGACTAAAACCTTTGAACATTAAGACAAGCATGCTGTCTAGGGAACATTGATCTTGGGGTTTGGAGGTGGGTTATGTCTGAGGAGATAGATGCTAAGAAAATATTTGATAAAAGTCTTAGAATTATTGTTTGAGATTTAGTTTTGTTCTTTCTGGTTTACATTTTTTTGCTTTTTATTTTTCTACTATAATTTTAAAATGTAAGCACTCAGTGATAGCAGTAAAAATTGACATCAAGAAGAACAGATTCCTAACAAAACAGATGTTACCATTAAATCAGGAAAGTAAACATTCTGTTAAGACTGTTTATTCCTGTTTGTCAAGACAAGTTTAAAAAATTTTCTGGGGTATAAATACTAAACTCTTAACCTAATTGTCAAACCCACCTCCAAAAACGTTAAATTAAAATTACTTCAAATTTGTCCACAATCATATCCTTACTAATGCTAATAATGTTGTATGAGACATGCTTGTTTTTTTTTTCTCCCTTTGGCAAGTTTTTGAATATCTGATTTTCTTATTCTAGTTATTTCATTCAGTTGTCACACGAATGTAAATTTTTCTACCGTTAACTCAGATGAATAAATTCCCCACGAGCTTTTAACACAATAAAGAGTAAAGCTGGATGTGTTGCGATGTGTTTTTCTTTTTTCAATTGAGCTAATTCAACAGACAGATTTAAGAGGGCTTTAATTTAGAAAATCAAAACATTTGTTACATTATTAATGCAGAAAGTTAGTCGTGTAGTCCTGTGCTTCTATATTAGGATAAAAAAAAATATATATATATATATATATTTCAGATAGTATTTTCTGTTTGTCATTTTGTATTATAGCTAATGAATAACCCAAAATGTAACTATTACACAACACTACTATAATAAAGCAATGGTTGATTTGCTTTAACTGTAGGGTGCAAAACACTGAACCAGTTTATGTTGAAGTTAAGAACCCTCTACCTCTTCATTCATTTCTAAATGCATGGAAAAATTGTTTTATGCAGAGTATCTTGAAGCAAACCTATAGAATGTAAATCAGAGATCTGACAAGCTAAAATGTCAATAGAAAAATTCAAAATTTTCTAAATAATGAGTAAAAGTAGCTTATATTTTATATTTACTTTGACTAACACTTTTACTTCTGAATGGAAGTTTTTCTCAGCAGCTCTCTGCTTTGCTCCAGGGCACTTCCAGCATAAATGGAGAAGAGATTCAAATACAGCGACACCTGCAGACCAACGAGTAAACATTCTCATATTTATTATATTACTTTGTTGCACACAATTCTGCAAAAACACTGTATGTGTAGACAGTACAGTTTCTATAGTACAAACATGTTTAAGTTCGTGGCAGCTGCTTTTCCAGACTGACCACAAGATGGCAGCACAACATTGCATTCCTTTGACAGAAGAATATTCCTAATTCATATACCTCAAACATTTTTTTTAATTTAAATCAAGCAAATATTGCATTTATATTAATTCTTAAAAAAACAAAACAAGCAAGCATAATGTAAACTAGATGCAAAAGGAAACAAATCAGGTTGCTCATGCTGACAAACGGCACACTACTTATTTTAGTTCCAACTTCTAACAATTTAATACAAAACCTGAACAAATGATAAATTGCTCATTATCCTTCACAAATCTTCCTCTGAACAAGGCAGGCAGAAAACAAAATAATCTCCCTCCTTGTAATACATAATCTGTTCAATAAAGTAGATACAATTACAAATAACATATTCGAGTTTCCAAAAATGTTGGGTCAAATTTTATTCTACTTTTGTTGGATAAGGTAATATACATTAAATGTTAGCTGAGCCTAAAAGAACACAAAGATTAAGCAATGTGTGATCCAGTGGATCAATATAAGATGCCTCTCAGCTCCTCACACTTCCTTACATAACAGTCAATCAGATTTTTAAATGTCTCGGTGAACTAGATATGCTCTGAATCCTAAGGCTCATATAATTGATTTTCTAATTACAACACAGTTTTAACAACCAATTCAGCTTCTCTCCAGTTGTTCTTTGTTGCATGCCTGCATCACCAGAAAACAATAACAAAAAAACATCTGCATAAACTAAAGAGGAGTTCACACCAACTATTCCACAAACAACTACATTAGTTTAATGAAAAGGGATTTTCTCCACTTAAGTCTCCTACATGTGACTTTTCTTTCAGGTGCATTTCAATAAATTAGAACATCAAAAAGGTTTTTGAGCTATTAAAGCTATGATTAGTTTGGCTCTCACCTCCAAATTTGTTCCTCAGACAAATTAAATTAATTGTTTTTTTGTTTTTGTTTTTTTTTAAAAAAGAAAAATGTTTTTAAAACAGAAATGTTACGTTCTGGACAAAATCACAGGGAAGATTCAGTTGACAGGTGACACCTATCCAACACAGTCGTCAATGTTTTTCACAAGGAGAATAGGTCACAAAAGGTCATTGCTAAAGAACCTGGCTATTCAAAATATCCCAATGTGAAATTTGATGGAAGGAAGACACCAGACACCAAATCTATCAATAAAATTACATCAAAAAGCTACCATTAAAGAAACCTTGGCTTCTTCAACACCTCAGTAATGCCTCAATGATTTCCTTTAATGCAACAAGTTATATTATTGCAGTAATTTATGCAAAATGGTCTTTGACCAAGTATTGAGGATATTCAATAAAGCATAAAGGTATGCTTTTCAACAGGATGGGATTACTGCATTAAAAATCCTTATTTATCCTTAAACATATTGTCCTTATGTAATGCTGAATGGTAAATAACTTTGGGGTTTCGTTAACTGTAAGATAAAATCATAGAAAACAACAAACAAGAACCTATGGAATTACTGAAATGAATTGACTCTTCAATGATACTCTAATTCACTGAAATGCACCTGAATATATTGTTTGAATTCTAGGTACTATTCCTAACATATTAAACCTATAAAATGCCTGATCATAAAAACAAAGAATGAAAAACATTTTTGCAGTTTTGACTATTAGCACCTTGAAGTTCTGCTGATGTGAGGTTGTACTAGACATCAATAAAACAGACAAACAAAAGGGGGGATGCAGAAATGTCTCTGCTGCTTTTTTTTTTTTTTTTTTTTTCATTGCATAAATGTTTTTGGAAATAAAAATCTCAACCATCTGGAGCTTCCTCTGTGATCACTTCCAAAGAACTAAAATACACAGATGGTGGGACTCAAGTTGAGCGCATGTAGGAGAGAAAGGAGCCGAACACAAAAAAAAACAAGCTGATACAGAACAACCTTAAAAACAGAAAAAACTTCCATTTCTAAATAGTGTCCTACCACTGAACGTTTCCTGATATCAAGCCATAGAAAACCTTCAAGGGTCCTTTCTTATCAAACTGAAAAGGAAAACATATCTGATATAAATTAGAATATGCAGCTACATCATCTCTTCATGCAGAAACAACATTACTCCTCGAGGTAGCAGACAACATTGTATCTGTATCATCTTTATTTTATCAAAGATTCAAGTTGCACAAGACTTTTCATATTCACCTGCAGTGACTATTAGAGTTTGCCACTGAAGTAACGACTACAATCTTTACAAATAAATAGTGTTTGAGATGAAGTTTTTCAAAAGTATAAAGTGTCTATTCATGACAAAAATAAATTTTGTAAATGTGCTTTTATTTAGTTATTTGGAGTGGAAAAAGGGTCATAATAGTTGAGCTGACGAATAAAATTCTAAATATGAAAATGGGTTAATCTTTTGCTTTCAGTCGGTACCTACTGACAATGAGAACTGACCGGTTTCAGTCCATAGGACATCTAGCTGTTGATCCTCCCTTTGTGGGGAATAATTGGAAAGAGGAAGAATCGGTTCCAGGTGAGTGCTTCTACTCAGGCGGCTTTCACAGGAGGCTTTTGTGCTTTTTGAGCGACAAACACTTGATTAATAATAATTTTTAAAAAAAGTTCAACTTAATGACAAGTGCTTAATTAAGAAAAGCAAAATAATATTCCTGCATTTTTTTATTTCTTATAAGTATAAAATCAGATCACCTCACCAATGTCATACTGGGTACTGGAAAAGAGAAATAAAT
Organism: Brachyrhaphis roseni; assembly: GCA_903066815.1. Classification (NCBI taxonomy): domain Eukaryota; kingdom Metazoa; phylum Chordata; class Actinopteri; order Cyprinodontiformes; family Poeciliidae; genus Brachyrhaphis; species Brachyrhaphis roseni. The sequence continues at coordinate 29,357 of CAEFZY010036797.1, forward strand.
CACATGTGCTCTCCTTATTGTTGGGGATGCATGAATTCAGCAGACATGTGCTGGTTATTGTTATGATGATTTATGAATTGTTTTTTTAAAAATGTTACATTTTCAAATCTGTCCCTAAATCCTAAAGTCATGATAAAGAGATGCCAAACAGATAGAAAGAATGACCAGTTTTTCTCCCCTGCTATGAAGCAAAAGTAAAGTTACAAAACACTGCCCCTCCTCCACTTGTTGCTTCTCACTACTTGTTACCTGCCTGACTGAAGAAACCCTGAAATCTGCTTGGAAAAATGTCCAGTCATGAAAAAGACAGCAAACGTCTCAACTGAAAACTAAATCAGTGCTACATCTGATGTAGGAAGACCATTGTAAAACCATAGTTGGCAAACTTCAAGTAGCATAACTAGTAAGCAGCTGACTGCAGGCTGGTTAGCTCGAATAATGAATCAGCTAAGATCAGCTTGTTCTTAAAGTCACTCAATAGAAAGTGGAATAACAAAAAGGTAAACCATTCTGCACAACAAACATTGTAACACTACTATATCTATTACTTCCTTATACCCATGTGCCAAAATCAAAATATCAATAAGAATACCAAATATAACCATAGTATAATCATATTTGTAATAGGAATATATATTTATAGTTTGTATTAAAGTGTACCTATATTTTACTCAAGGTTATCATACCATGCTAATCTCTAACATAGACCATAACTTAAAGTGAAGGCACCAGATGGATTAGTGTTATCAAGCTTCTCATTCATTGACTTTTCTGGTTGCTTTTGTCAAGAATGTCAAGTTCTGCAATTCTCTAAAGTTGAGCTACTCTCTGCAAGTCTAGGTCATCCAGAAAAAAGGCTAACCACACTAGACAACCTCTAGAGTTGTACAGCAACTAAACCAGTTGTCAAAAACTGAACTAGAAAATCCACGTAGTTCCACCTTGTTCCTTTTTTTTTAAGAAATTGAAAAGGATGTTATGGTTCTCCTTTGCAGAAATCAGCTGAATCAAGTTCTGTAATGGTTCTAATGAAAATAAAAACTACAATCTAGTCTCCTAACAGTCATCATGACATCATTAGCTTTTATCTGATTCATTTTAAAATGAAAACAATCGAATGAAAGCAGGAATTTTCAGGATTCTTAGATAATTCATGCTGATATTAATAAATCATTTTAATAAAGAAGGTACACTGTGATCAAACAACTAGGATTGAATCAGTTTCATGATAAACCTGTTGCTTTAAAATAAAATGTCTTAAGGTAACAGACTCTGGAGAACGAGGGAAATAAAAATTGCTTTAGTGTTTCTTTGAATGCCAACAATCCATCTTGAAGGAGCTGATAGAAAAATCAATAAGGAACAAGATCTCATGATGCAGACTGATCTTTCCTGAACATAAATAAATGTGATGCAGACTAAATCAATAAATGGCAAGAATCAAAAAGAATTATTCCGTAATACTGCTGTGATTATATTCAAGAGGAGCCAGATTATGAAAGCCACCTGAGTCGCCTGACAGGGAATCTATTGTTAAATACTCCTTTGTAATGTGGACATGAAGCAGAATCCAGTTAGAGATGTGGTGGATTGTTAGGAGTGTGATGCTGCGTCACTGCGGGGCTGTGCTTCTGCCCCGTTCTCCTCCTCCTTCTTCTCGTCATCGCTCAGGAAAAGCAGCGGGAACATTCCCAAAATACAGCCGATGGTGATGCCAATGGCTTTCCCCTGCAGGGAGCAGAAAAGGAAGGAGTTCATTTTAGACATAATGAAGAAACCAAAGTCTTTCAGATGCTGGGTGAGAGTTGATATTTTAAACATGTTTCACGATTTCAATACTACTGTTATAATATAGTTATACAGCAGGGAGACTCAGGTGAAATGTATTATTCATAGCAGGGTAAGTGGTGGTGCATCAGTTGTAGGTTGCTGTTCTTATTTGGGTGCACTAAATAGGATGCTATGCAGCTTTTTATTTTTTATTTGTTCCCACAAAAATCCAGCTAGCATTTTAGGTAAAAGTTTCCTATTTCCTTTCTTTCAGCATCTCGTTTTGGCTAGTCCTACAATATGTCTTCTATTCCAAGGATATCTTACACTGACAGGTGATTTAATTGCATATCTTATTTTTTTGTTGTTGTTTTGTTTTTATTTTTGAGTGAGCGGTCTAGCACCATCAGATAGAAAATCCATACAGTTTAAGTGGGAACTAAATTATTAAGATGAATTATTTTGACAACAAAAACTTTTACTAATAGAAACATTCTTAATCGATTTTTAACTGAAAGTAGAAGAGCCAAGAGACCCAGGATTAGAGGGACAGATAATTACTTTGTAATATTGTTTTAGCAGCTACATAAGTAAAAAAGAGTTAAACTCTTAGCAGTAAAAACTCTCATTGGATTTTGTTTAGAAAAGTGAGACTTTTAGTTGCTTCCACTCACTGCCTCTACAGACCCATTCAATTAATTTGAATATTATTGAAAAGCCAATTTTTTTTATTTTTTTTTTAGTTCCTTTATTTAACCAGGTAAACCCCGTTGAGATCTGGATCTCATTTTCAAGAGGGACCTGGGCAAATTTACGGACCTTTGTCACTAAGTGAAACACTATGTAGATTAATTCCACACATATGTTTGAAAACCTTTATTTCTGTTAATAATAATTTCCCACTTAAATCTAATGTAAAGCATGTTTAATAACTGCTTACAGAGTATTTTAAAAAGGAAAAAAAAGGTTTTAATCTGACTGTTCTAATTTATTGAGCGTTGATCTATGTTTAATAGATCAACAGCACAGCTTGCTGATATAAAATACTCAAACTGTTTAGGGCAGAGCCAAGTAAGTTTTTTTTTTCTTTTATTTAGGATCTATCACAAGCATACAGGAGGACCAGCCTGCTTTGCTTTCACTATGCTATGATGATTTTTCAAAAACTAATTCAACTTGAGTATGGAAATTACTACTATCATAATCTATAGCCCTAAACAGCCTTCAAGTGTAAAAAAATATTGGACATAAACTTATCTTATTTACTTTTAATTCATTTTAAGAATATCAAAAATGACCTTTCCAATTGCTGAGAGGTTTATACAAACAATGTACATCTGGTTTGACTTAGAGATTTTCCCAGATCCTCTCTGCTGAGAGATGGCAAAGCAATAAAAATGTGAAGATTTTGAGTCATCTCACCATGTGAGAGCTGAGCCTGGTCTGCCACATATCCACCTGCTTGGGTGCCAGATCAGGAACCTGCATCCCCAGTCTGGAAGCCAGAGCCTCCACATAACCTGCCAGACTGCAAACATACATGTTACATGTGTTTTTATGAGGTAAAGCACTTTGAAATGCCTTGTTGCCGAAAGGTGCTATACAAATAAAAATCGATTGATTGATTGAGACATATCAGTTATAACAGGCAATAATCATTTCCAACAAAATCACATTTCTGACAGCCAAGAAAAAAACAAAAATAAAACGAATGTGGAATTATTTAAAAGTAATACAAAATACCGAAGGAGGAAGTGAACATATTACTTTTCAGTTTACGCCTCCTGCCTAGAGACAAAGACAACTGAGCCTCTAAATACTAAGCCTAATGGCAAAACAAGTTTTGTGAAAAAGGTTGCAATTTGAAGGAAATAATTGCTTTTAGGAATGTAAAAACAAGACAAACTCAATTCTAATGAGAAAATATCCATGAATGAAAACCTAGAATCATATTTAGTTTAGAAGATCTACTCGACTTTTTAATTTTAAAAAAGCTATTAGCACACCACAAAAGGAAAAACATAATACAGCTCAATAATTTAGAGCTTCTATAAACTTGCACTGCTCCAACCTTCTCTAAACTTCATAAAATGTGACATCTATTTCTAAATTAACAAGAGTCTTTGGAGGATGTTGGAATGCTGCTTACCCAAGACCTGCCAGATCTGAAACCAGGTTCCCCAAAGCAGCGGCTGCACAAAGAAAGAGAAACGCTTTGATTGCTGCTGATTTCTAAAGGAGACAAAGAAACAACTCAGGAAAAAAAAAAACATTAAACTGCATGTGGGATTCTGCAATATTTCTGCACCAACCTAGTGAATATTTAATGACACTGTTTAGTCCATTTTATCCAAAAAATATTACAAGTGAGGATCATTTCAGATTTAGTACAGCAGGGAATCAACATCAAGTGTCAACCTCTCTAGTAACTCCAATTTTTTTGATCCAAGAAGCAGCAGAAGTTTAATAAAGTCAAAAATCCGTCAGTAATCAGTTTTTAATTTATTAAAATGGTGTGGAAACTAAAGTCTATGAAGGAAATAATCTTTCAGGTACATAGATTGTGTCCAAGATCATTTTGGATCTGTTGTTAAATTAAGAGAAACTCTTGCTTAGTTGACAAATTATTTTTCCCATTATCTAACAACAGGCTAACAGATTGTAGCCACTCTAAGCCTGAAAACTCCAAAGCAGCTCCTGAGATAAGCTGGAGGAAATAAGTCTCACCTCCCCTGCTGCACCGGAAGCTCTGGTTGGATCAACAGCCACACAGACACGGTGAACAGGTGATTAAAATCTTACCGGGGAAATTAGCCTAATCCCGAGTCTTTATCCATGTCCAGAGAACCGCTTTACAGGATAAACTGAATATATCCTGAATTTTTTTGTGCTATTCTGGCCATAAACAGCTTGGAATATCCCAATGAATAAAAAAATCACGGTAGCAAAATGGAAGCTTAAAGTGATTTGGGGTGAGAAAAGGTAAGTTTTATAGATCAAGTAGCACTTTTGGAAAGTCACTTTGCTTCTTCCTGTGTTCCTGAGGTTTAACTGTCAGCTTTCAAACATTTCTCCAACATCAACAAAACACAACAGCTATGAATAATTAACACAAGGTTGCATTTTCACAATGGGTGGATGAGAATATGGCTGAGTTCACATTTGCTTATCAAACTGCCAGGGTGAGAAGTATATTTGGTTAGTCTTCAATAAATTTCTGGAGGCATTAAAGTCCAACAATGATTCCAAATTAAAGGCAGTGGCATCCCTACAGGATTTAAATGTCCAGATGGATGACTTCAATGTGAATTCCCTTCAAAGAGAAAACTTCCTGATGGTGATGAGGTGAGACGGCAATCCTGTCTCGCCTCGTTTCACCGGCGTTACGGCCACAGTGGAGAAACGGGTGGAGAATCAGGAGTCGCTGACATAACCCTGGAACCGTCTCTTTCCAGCTTAAATAAGAAAGCAGATCGCTCGACCGGCTGGGAGATGACAAAACAAATATAAAAGCAGGTTCTGCATGGATGGAGGGAACGTAGACGAGCATTTGATCTGAAGCCCGTCTTCAGGCTCTGATTTGCACTTTGCAGAGGTATTAGGAGCCAAGTAACCATGGAAACGGGGTAATCTAGCAGTGGAGAGAGGGAGAAGGCTAGCTCCAGTGCCTTTATGGTTTTCACAGCATAATAAAGACCCAAACTGAGACCCAGAAATGGCACCATGACGACAGTCAGCTGGGTGGCAATAAACTGCAACAAGATCAGGGGAAATAAAAACATTTCAGGGCAAATTTAGATTACTGGTGACATCACCTGAGCTGTATTGGCAACAAAGATTTTCTGTGCCAGCTGGGATGGAAAATGGAGGCTCTGGTTCTGGCCATGAAATTTACTTCAAAAACTCCAGCTTAGATTAAAGCAGTGACTGCAGGGTTTTTAAGTTCTGACAATTTTTTTTCTTTTATATCTGATATTATATTCACCAAGAAGCTCAGTATTTGGCCAGGCGACTGTGTAAGAAAGAGATTAAACTAGTTCTGAGGAATAATAAAATCCTGCAGAATAAATAACAGTGTACTAGAAGGCAACTTTTTAACAGTCGGTTCAAAAGGAGGAGACAAACAGCTCTTCTTTCAAGTTATTTTTGCATTTTCTAGTTTTTTAGAATTAGAATTTACATGTACTGTACGTGCACACATGTACAGTAAGATTAAAGCCAGCTCCAAAATAGTGCAAACAATGTAGGAAATATATACAATATAAACATAAATTAGCAAATATTTACAATATTAAATCAGTTACATTTACATATACTCACATACATATACAACCACCATATAATTAATGCATGTGAGAGGTCAAGGTGTTAATTGCTTTTGAGAAGAAACTGTTTTTGAGTTTGTTTTTGTTTTGATGCATCTGTAGCGCCTCCCTGAGGGCAGCAGGTTAAACAGGTTGAATCCAAAATAAGGAAGGCTCTTATTTTGTAAAGTCTATAAATTGATGCTTGCTTTCTCCCCTATCTAGAATGACCACCTAAATGACAAACTTATTAGCTTATTATTAGCTTATTGTTAAGTGTATGAAATAGAAAGTGTTTCCAAACTCACTAAGAAATAAAGTTAACCCCTTAACTGTCATGACACCGGTGTCCCAGTGAGCCCATTGACTTACATGCAAGTTTTATGAGGGTGACAGTGAAGGGGTTTTAAATTATTTTCATGTCAACATTAACCAAAATAAATGGTTTCATAATTTCGTGTCATGATTGAGCAGCTAAAGTTATTTATATATATATATATATGTATATATATATATATATATATATATGTTTATTTTCATTTTTACTTAAAAAAATGAAAATAAACAGCTTATTTCAATAATCTAAAATAATGAAATGGTACTTATTTCTTAGAAAAAAATAGACATTTAGCTGCTTCTATTCATTTGCAAAACTCACTGATATAAAGTATTCAACAAAAAAGACAATAATTTACAATTTCTGAGTTTACATTGACATTTTTTTTACTATATTGTGATAATATTTTTTGGCAATATCGCCCACCCTAGATGAGAACATATAGAGCATCTACGTTTGTTTTAACATTAACCTCCCAAATGCCTTTTCCTAACATTTGGCTTTAAATAGCAGGGCATTAATGAAAAAAAAAATCTTGTGCATAAAAAGATGGGAGACTGTTTTGAATTTTGCTAGATAAATGACTTATAAATATCTACTGTCAATGGTCTCTAATGATCAACTACTTAAAGACACCAGGAGCCAACCAGTAAGATAAGGAGTCAATTTAAATAATAATGAGACTTTACTGCAGGCTGTTTGATCTGTTCTTACCAGCCATGGTGGAGATCCCCAGAGTGACTCCGATGGAGAGTTCAATCTGCGTTCCCTAAAGAACACAACAGAATGAGGTTGAATATTCCTCCTGAGTTACTGTTCCCGCCTAAACATAACACTTCCATACAAAGTTAGTTTTTTTCCCCTTACAAGCAACTAATGGTGAAAAAATTATTCTTAAAACTTTACTTACTGCTGCAATCATGATGGCGTTATCCAGGAAACCAAACCCGATAAAGGGGACAGCGTTGTGGAATAAAACTAAAAACCAACAAGAAGAAGAAAAACAGGAAGAAATTAGCCATCTTTAAGTCTCAACCAGTGGATTATACTGGCTTACTTTAAGAGTAAGCCAATATGCATGGAAATGTGGTTGTGTGACTCATGTAGCAACCAAATACAATCATGAGGTTCCCCCTAGTTATTCTGGTTTGTTCAAAGGATGTTCTAAATGTTCTAAAAGTTAACTAAATGGGGTTTGGAACCAAAAAGGAAAAGGGGCCTAAAATTAAATCTTCAGAAATACAACAAATTGTATTAAATTAGTTTTGAGGTTCTGCATAAAAAGGAAGTAGATCAACATTAAAAAGGTTATTTCTGAAACTTGAACAACCTGAACATACTGTTGTGACCATTAACACATCATAAAACGGTGCTGAGGGATGTTGACTGTTGAGGGTCTAAACAGTTTCTAGAATTTTCTGCTTGATCAAAATTCAACATGTTTTGCTGCTGTGACAAGAATGCATTTTTCTGGCATTAATTTTACTTAGGTAATGGTTATAATTCTGGCAAGATCAATATTGTGTCCACAACACTGCTTCTTTATGGTTCTCCTTTCTGTTTTAGTAAATGCATTTCCTTTTGGACCCACTATAGTATTAATGAATACATTTCAGATCAGTTTACACAAGGTTTCTTTGATACAACACACGGAGGTGTATTCATAAAACATGTTTAATACCATAGTGAAAACATGTTTTATACCAAATGATGTGAAAAAACAAACTTATAAGGATTGGCTTGAACACATGGTGAGATCATGTATTTGTATCATCAATTAAGGTAGTTTGCAGACTTTTCAAAGAAAGTACACGGAGAAGAATGCCTTTTACTCCCTCTGTGTGTGTGTTTAAGTGTGTCTGACCCTGGTGAAGTTGTTCCTCACCAGCTTCAGACTGGCACTGCAGCAAATAAACTTGAGGGTCTAAAATGCAAGCTCACATTCTGACTCTGGCTTCTTGGCACTTGTAGAGTGTCTCAAAATAAGCAGTATTCACACCTACTTGCTTTTAGATTATGAAAACCAGTTACTCCAACTTCTTTGAATGCACATTTAATTGTAAAAATTTGTAGTAATTTTTTGCCTGTGCAGGGAATTAATCTAATGTTGAACATGATGAGATATTAGTCCACCCACTTATCCATGGTTACCTATACTTTCACATTTTTGTTATGTTTTAAAACACCTTTAAAACCTTGATGAATGTAAAAATGGACTTAAAACATTAATATTTCTGCCTTCAACTCGACTGAAGCAGGCAACATTTTGGAACATTCCTGTCCTTCAATTGTCTCATGGCAGTTTGTCTGATTTTGAGGACATTTATTGAACTAAGGTTCTTGCTCAAAGATGGAAAACTGCTTTCATTTGCTTTATAAACACAGTAAATTTTTATTAGATACAAACTACTAAGATTGTAAGAAATCATCCAGGCTGAACTGTGGACATCATGGAAACACTAATGACTAAATGAGAATATGTGAGGTTTTTTTTTTTTTTCTTTTAGGATGCACAGACCAAGCAGGCTCTGTGTGTAAATGTGGGTGTGTGGGGGTGTGTGTGTGTGTGGTAGACTTCATTCCTCACCATATCTGATCTGGGCTGCAGTCGGCGGCGATGGCTCCAGAGTCTCTGAGGGGGGGAAAAAAAGGAAACATCAGAAGTTCTCTCATTAACTGCTGCGGTTGGAGACTGCTGCAACACAGACACAGTTTGCACATAATAGTCAACTCATCTGTTTGAAAATGAACATCCTTCACCAATGCTTTCCACTGAGTCTTTGCAGAGCTACTCAGCAGAAGTTGCTGCTTAGACACACCATTAAAGATCAGAAAGTGATCTGTAGGATATTCTGCTTCGGATCAGGAGTTATAATCTAAAAATAGTACGGTCTCCATGGCAATGTGTCTTCGAAATAAAAGGAAAATGTTTCAGTCAAATTTTAGCACCAATTACAACACTTGTGTTTTATGATAGAAAACAAATGATACAAACATTCATGCCACTTGAAAAGTTAAACTAAAGCGTGACTCAAGCATTTTTAATATAAAATATCAAAGAGACACAGCAAATGGTTAAACTCTTGGATAATTCATTGTGCGGTGTCACTGAACTGACTCATCAAAAATGTGTCAGACTGCAATCAGAGTAAAAAAACAATTATAAAGAAAAGTCAATGAAAGGTGCAGAATAATCTGCTGAGATCATCACTTTAAGACCTCGAAGAGTTCATACTCTTCATATGTTTCACCATGTTTTAGGAAAATAAAGCAGAGTTAGGCTAAGAGTTCAGACAGGGAGAAGGTTGTGTTGATGCATTAATGAGGCAAAAGTCAAGAAACAACAACCAACACAGAAGATATAAGAAAGCTCTATTCAAAAGACTAGGTTTCGTTTAAGAAGAAATTGGCCACATTTTTTTTCCAAATAAGTAGAACCATAAAATAATCAAATAAGAAGAAGGCTAAGAAATAAAGGCTTTCCTTTTTGATTCATTTCAAAATATTTACACATTTAAAATATTACATCTGGCCCCAAACATTTCTTTGGGCACAAAGTTCCTCTTTTCCATTCCTTTAAAAAAAGCATCTGTCAGCAGCATTAGGAAGCAGCTGCAGCTGTCTCAAGACTCACAACAAGTAAATATAGAAAACGTTGGTTATTTTGAAACCACCATGCCAGTGTGGCTGGACAGAAACAATGTAAGCTTTCAAATTGGCAGGTGAGCTCACAAAAAATTCACTTGCTGTTCAAAAATACTATTTACAATGGGCAACTGAAAATATTTTGGATTAATAAACAATGCTGACTTAAACTGATATACAGGTATTTGGTGAGATTTTATTTCCTAAAGATAAAGCATCTGAAATTAAACCATAAAATTCATTTTTAATTGCTTTTGCAAAGCCAATATCTACATATTTAGATGTGAAAATAAGCCTCATTTTTTTCTGAAATAAAAATATGACAAAAAACAAGGTAAGGGTCAGAACTTCACAATTTCACAAAAATGCAATGCAACACCACTGGTTAGTGCTGCAAATGACAATATCCATACTTTTACCCCACATTCTTTCAAGTCTTTTCTTTCAGTTTCTCTTTCCTTCATCACAACGTCCCACCTTTTCTTTGAGCTTTAAGATCTTGTCCACCAAAAATAAGCACCCACAATGTTTCCCTAGGGAAGTGAAAGTCCAACAGACCCAAAATATAACTAGCATGCAAAAATTTCAGTTCATGCCATTAGAATTAAGGTAATCAACAAAAACATTGCATCAAATCTCCAAAACTGACTGTAGCATAAAAGTCCCATCAGAAATTACACCAGTAAACTGAAAATCGACAGTTGCCCTGCAACCAAATCTTATAGTAAAATAAACTGAAATTTGGTTACAAAATCTTGAAACATGAATCCTACAGTAAAACCATGGGTGTATGCACCACCTTATGAAAATTTGCATATTACTGATAAAAAAAAAAAAAAAACGTATCCACTAATTTTGTTAAAACGAATTACTTATTTTACTTATTGCAATTTTCCATTTCACTGAATAAATGTTCTTGCATCAAAGGTTGAAGTTTTCTATTTCGTTCAGTGTGATGTTATGCTGCTGCAATAACCTCACAGAACAAGTTTTCATTTCATCTCTACCTCGGATGCTGATTAATGTACCTGGCACTATCCCTCTAAATGAGTAAAAATGTCCACCAGGAAACATAATGGGGGGAAAATAATGTCCTAAGCAAACTAGAATAAACTGGCTTCAGAGAATAGGTTTTTCATACAGAAAAGCAACATTTATATTTCAGTAAAGAATAACCAGGTCAAAAAATACACCAGAACCTTTGTTTAGTGGAATAGCAATAAGACATAAATATGGCTGAGTTTAGGGGGTGAGAAAATTTCTGCAGTTAATAGGGATGTAGGTTTACCTGTCAGCTGAAGAACTGGGGAAGATTACAATCATTACGCTTGCAAGTGGCCATTTAAATTCTGAAGCCTTTCCTCATTTTATTAATGGAAAATGGCTTGTTTTCAGGACGACGATAATGCATCTCGGCAGGGCAAAGAGCGACAAAAATCTTTATTCGGGATGTGATGGCATCATCAGATGGATGGCTATAAAAATTAGGATGGAAATATACGAAGAGAAAGAGGTATCCATGGCAAATATTCAAAAGGAATCAAAACTAAACAAAGAGTTTTCATTTGAACTCATTGGTGCAGATCTAATCGTAGATTTTTCTTTTTCTTTATTTTTTATAGTCATATGTTGTTCTATGAGACTGATTTCTCAGAGTGAAGGTACAGCTCAAATGTGGTCGCTGTTTTCATCTTATTTTTTTCCAAATAAAACTACAATTGAAAAAAAAAAACAGTTTTCTGCTTCAGGCAATAAACATTTTATATGACAAATCTATGTTTTCTACCTCTGACCAACTCATTCTTTAAGAAATAAGCCTTTCACATTCACAAGAATATAATGCCCTATATCCAACTCAGCTTGAACCTCAAGTTGCTAAGCAACAAATACTCCTCCTTGAACTGACCATTGCTGGCTAGGGGCTGGGAAGAAAGGTGGAAGTGATAGTAAATATAGCTTCTCAGTTGCAAAATCAGCAGGAAACAGCCAAGCTGCTCAAGAACAAACAAACTGTGTGAGAAAACATCACAACAAACACTCAGAAAACTTTACTTGATATCAGACAAGTATTTGTTTTTTAATCAAAGCTTCTTTTCTTCCAGTCAACTCTTTTCCCTTCAAACACGTTCTAGATAGGTTGTGTTCTTTAAGAATTTCAATTCCACTTGTTTCCAAAACTTTTTACATGAAAACAAAAAATACATTTAATTTGGAAAGTCTTTTAGATGCGATTACATATATAAATTAGAATACAGTATCTTTGTGTGTGTATATATATATATATATATATATATATATATATAAATGGGGGGGTGAGTGCGCACGTGTGTGTATATATATATTTTTTTTGCATTTTAAAAATACATACAAAAAATAAGTATAGCACAGTAAGTAATTAATCCCAACTGCTAGTCCATGAAACCATACAAATATTCTGTTCTGCAGAGTAGTCAGACCACGAACCAGTTCCATCTGTAAATTAATTTGTTAAACTACACATCTCATCACAACTTACTGCATTATAAATCTGGCTTAAAGCTCAAACACACCATCTGTTTTTTTTTCTCGTTTTGATCATATTTTCCTGAACTCTTATCCTAGACAAAGAAAAATCTCTTTCTTTTTGGTATCCCTCTAGCTGGAAAAGTCATGTTGCTTAGCATATTTGATTTTAAACGTTTATCTGAAGTGATGAAGAAGTGGATATTTGCAGAAAATGGTCTAAATGGACTGATTAATATATTTTAGGCCAATTTGGATCTTTCAGTTACAGACAAAATATAAAAGAACCATCACGACAGCAAATATAAAAATCACTAAGATCCCTGTGAATTTGTTACAGTAATAATGGATTAACATTCATGTAATTTGTACAATGAGCATCCTTCCTACTAACAGGCTCTCCTGAGGACACAGTAATCTTGAATGTTAATATAGCCTACTGTGCTTTTATGACTAAAAATGTCCAAAGATATAAAATCTTAAAAGTTGCAAGAAATCATTTTTAAATACATCACTGTGCTTGAATAAGTTCTTGATAAGACATATTATTGTTCTCTCATTTTCTGCTACAAAAACTCTGCTCTACTTTGTGTCCTTTGTGTTCTGTGCAATAATCGGCTTTTATACAAATAACCTTCATACATCTGAAATACGCCTGTTGATTCTTAGACTATTTTTTTCCTAAGCAGTGTTGTAAATATCTAGCCACCAACTGGGAATAACCCATTTTCCGCCTTTCTGAATCTGACTTACTAATGAGTTCAGTGTGAATACAAACACTGTGACTCCTGAGACATACATCCAGAAATAGACCTGACTGAAAAAATAAATATCAAAGCACTTTATGCAACAGCAGCAGTAACATAAAGAACAGTTGTACCCTGTTAATGGAGACTAGCTCATAAAGCTCTAACTGACAGCTGTGTGTGTCAAACACAGTTCGTATGTCAGTGTGAAATGAAATCAAACAGTCTGAATGTGTGTACATATTTGGATGGCTGCAGATGCTGCCTCATCTGTCTGTTTTCAGCTGCTGATTAACGGTGGAACAGCTTCTGCAGCATAAGGCCAACCTGATCAACAGACAACAACAAACAGGATCTTTCTGCGAATAAATCTGAATATTTGACTACAACATTAGCGGAGTTATTAACACCCGATGCCTGAACAAATTCATTCATAATCGTAATGCCAACATGCATTTAGCAATTATAATCACCCTGTGCTGCATTGAGAAAGATTTTGAAGGCCAAAAATACAATTTCATCATCAGCGAAAAGTTCAACGCTGAAATCTGAACCACTGAAGATTTCTGAAGGCATCTGACACTAATTAAAGTTACTCAACTGTGTAAAGAAAAAAAAACAACTTATTTTTGCATTTGCTTTTCAGAACATTTTAAGTTCATACATTAGAGCCTGTGGAAAAGCATTGTCACAAATTTTCTGTAATTTGTATTTTTCTGTAAACCCAGGGAATGAACTATAATATCCCATTAAAAATCATATTGAGTTAGTATAACTTTATTTATGGTAAAAAATATTTGTAACTGTGTCTTTTTAATAAAACAAATAATGCTTAAGAAAAACATGTCCACTGCTGTGTAATTAAGTTAAAACAAATAAAGCAACAGAGTCTAAAAACAAACTACAGAGAAAGCGGGCTTGTTAAGGGTTAATTTCTTTATTAAAATGTTTCAGCAACTCTCAATCTGAATTAGAACAAAACACTGTTAAAACCTCTTTGAACTTCTACTTTGAACTTCTAAAACCAAAATGAAAACAGATGACAGACCCAATTTGCTTGATTGTTAAATGGGGGAAATAAAATTAAGGAGAAATACGGAGAATGCAGAGGAGAGATAATCCCATCAAGTGTCTTCATGTCACTTGATGTCAATAAAGAACATGAACCACCATCTGCCTCCCCCAACCAGCCTTAAGTTTTACCTCATTCACCTCACACTGATAATTTACACCATCTTTCTAAAATGAATTCAAAAATAAGAGTGTCCCCTTTGAGACACCAGATTTCACATTGTGATGAATGTTGACACAGGAACATGAGTCAGCCTAATTAAATGTGCCACTGAATAAGAGATTTTGTGGACGCTTGTGCTCTGAATACAAATTATGCTTTTAATTGTAAAAGATGATCTGTGGATTTGCAGCTTCTTGTCACAGTAGTGCAATATGAATGTATATTCTTGCTTCATTTGAACATAAGGCTAGAGATCATAAAACTGAGCAGGAATGTATTATTTATAATTAAAGATGCTGCTGTAGATATCTACACAATGATAATTACACAATGCTAAAAATTAATACCAGAATTACTGAATAAAAAATTATTAGTCTTCAGAATGAAATGCAGTGTGGAGCTCTTCAGTGTAACAAGAAGAAATGACATATCAGCAGAATTTCATTATTCATAAAGCACCAATCAACTTTTCTAAGCCAAAGCCAATTTTAGGTTTCTCTTGCGGTTCTGCCAGGAGACTTAGCCGATTCAGAGAAAAAAATTGCCAAATTTGATATCTCAGATGTATTACAAATTACTATACAAATAACATGTCCACAAGGTCAAGTTCAATCAAAAATTCAATCAAAATTTGATTGAATTTTGGAAAGTCAAAATTCCATAAAAATCTAAATTTCAGATTAAAAATGGTAAATTACTTGTTGACATTGAACTCAATATGGACATGTTAACTTCCTGCACACCTGTGGGGTTTTGAAGATATTAAACTGATGTGGAAAACGCTCAAGTTTGCTAAAGAGTGCAGAAAGGTTTGCTTCTGAGTGTTGTATGTTTTTTTTTTTTCTTACAGAACAATAAGAACTTCATCAATAATATAACAACGGCTGAGGTCTGTAATGTAGTGTCATACATTCTCTCTGCTTAGAAGTTAAAAGCTATTTAGGAGGAGATGCTCCAGTGGGAGAATGCCCCAGCTGTCTGCCAAACAACAGGGAGAACACAGTTAGTGCTTATGGGCTGAGTAAGAGAAAAGCACAGATGTCTGCAAAAACAACAAAGGACAGAGTCTAGCTAGTGCCAGCAATTAAGAAGCTTACTTTGGGATTTCTAGTTTGTTTCAAGTCAAACACAAAACTGAGAACTCGGGTACTGCTGGACTTCCTGTAGCAACAAGAATAAGAGTATCAGATAATAATACAGAATCGATGTAAGGTTTGGTCAGAAATCTGAAGACTAATATAAGCCGTACAATTCAGTAATATCGCAAAAAAAAAATTCTGAGCAGTTGGTTATTGCTAAAGAGGTACTGAACTATTAAAACAGTTTTCTCTACAACCTTGCTGATAAATACTTGTTTTATAAATAACCAGCATTCTTATGAAAACTTTACTATCCAAATCAGCTGGTTTCTTAACCGTAACAGCAGCTCAAAAACACAAGGTAAACACAACTTTTAGAGCAAGATTATCAGAATTACCTGGACATATGTACAGACTAACAATGCAAAAGGATCGAGTCAGAAATAACACTTTACCTTTTTAAACTCTCTGATGGGAAGTGAGTTCAAAACAAAAAAATGCCTTTAATCAGAAATCTTAATCTTATGTTTGGAGCATGTTTTGCTTTGTTTTTTGTATTTTGTTAAGTTTATATTTAACCAATCAAAAAAGCCATTAAAATTCGGAGTTTCGAAAACGGTGCTAAGCATTTTGATTGGCTGCTGTAATTGTCCTGACTGTTTTAAAGTGTGAATACTTCAGGTGACCACTTTGGGGAGAAATAACACTCCTGGTGTAAAAGCACTTGTTCAATCACAGCATTAACTCCGGTTCTCTCCACAGTTCCCATTTTAACCCTGTAATTCTAAAATCTACTGACTGTGCACTTGTCAAGTGTTGTGGTGCATCCCTGGAAATTCATCTCAATCCCCCAGCATGAGGCAGCACTTTCTGCTCAGTTCAAAGCGACATCATGCTGTGGCCGGCCAGGCAGGCTCCACAACCGGCCTAACGATGCAGCTGAGGTTTTGGGGGGGAAAAAGACATAATTTATGTGCCGATCAGCACCTTATCAATCTTACTAGCTGCCAGTCAGCACCTTCAAACTGCTTTCCCTAAAGAAAGTCTTTATCTGCCTCAGATCTCTGAGGAAATCAGTGCTACGTTCAAAGCTCTGCTCAGTGTTAGCACTACAGAATGAGATGAGATTGACAAGCTTTTCACAGTGTGTTGGCACCATATTGTGAGTGAAAGGCTGAAAGCACACTGCAGTGACAGCAGGCTTGGTGTTATACCTACTACAATAACAAGAATTACCAATAGTGTTGTGACAAAAACACAAGTTTAATGTTCGCTGTAGAAGAGAAAAGATCTCAACACACAGCCCACTCTGATAATTTAACAGAGATAAAAATAAAGGTTGATCTCAAACTGAAACTATCAGCTAAGAGCCAGCTGATTTCTTATTCCTCCCAACATCTAGGATAAATGTCAGGGTTTTCAGTGGGAAATGTTTTGAGCATGTCATCCAGCCTTTTCTGTTGGCACGACAGGCAGTGAAAGAGGAACTGCCTGAGGCTCCCGAACTGCTCTGATGAGAGTCCTGCACCAGTCCAGAAACATCCAGCCATGAGATAACACTAACTGAAATAAACTGAACAGTGGGATGACTGCTACGGAAACATCTACCGTAATCCTTTTCTTTTAGTTGTTTTAATTAGATGTAGCCTCACTCTGATCTGGGATTATTTTCAATGAAACGTTCCTGCTTGGAATTAATAAAAGCAGACAGGGAGAGTAAAGATACTTCATTGATTCGACCGTCTGCTACAAGCCCATAGAGAGTCTGCCCTCATTCCTACCAAATGTTTGTTTAAAAAATAAGCCTTAATTAACCTGAAAGCCTGAAAAGCTACAATTACCTACCTAATCCAACCCTTTATATTATTTACAGCAACCATGAAACAAAAGTATAGAGATAAGCTTTGTGATAATGATGAACTTCAGTTGATCATGTTTGCAAACCCCAAAAGCTGAAGGTATGTTTTGGATTTTTGCTTTCTTGTTTAAACAATTTTTTCCTCCGTTTGTTCCTTGAACAAATCAATGACTATCAATAAATCTTAAAATATGATGGTATGCTAACGCTATTATTTTGTGCCATTCTGTAGTAAAACTGAACCGTTTTTTGTAAATACTGTACTCAAAGAACCTTTTTTATAATGGTTTGAGATATATTTGTGGACATAACTGTAGGCATGATCTATACTCAAACAATTTCTGACAGTTCTTTCTGTTCCTCTTCCCTCCAGTGGAGGCACACCCAACTGGCTAGAACAAAACCAAACCAGCTAGCATGAGACTTGACAATGGAGAAGGGACATTTTTCTTACACCTGAATCAAGACTTACAATGCACACTAAGGATATGTTCACACTTGATAGTCCAGTAGACTAAATTCAATTGGGGACCAAAATTGCAACATTTTGAACATCTGTCAAACAAACCGAATGCTTTGAAAAATATGTTCTACAGGTTGTGGTGTTGGACCAAGAACCAATGAAGAAAACAACATGAAAACCTTTGAAGAAACACTGAACACAACTTTCTTCTTCACAAAATGTAAGCAGCAATGGGGGGGGGTCGGCATCGGCAGATTTTAGCCATTGTAGCAATTCTCTTTTGTTGTTAGTAATAGACCACGAGTCATTTCTTTTGCTAGCCCATTTGTTTTCGCTGTATTTACCCAGAATGCCCTGCGCTATACTCCACTTTCTGCTTTTGGAGCAGCCTCTGATCCACTTGGCATAGATATACGCATTCGAACTGCTAAACAGTTCACTTCGACTGAACAGAGGCCCAAGTTTTAAGCCAGACCAGAGTTTGCTTTTTCAGTCCACAGTTTCAATGCGCATTCACACCTCTCCAAAAGAACCAGACTTTCTAGGCAAATGAATTGGAGTTTGATTAAAGCAGACTAAACACGAGTGCTGTGAATACACCCTAAAACCTAAGACATTCTTGATTACAACTCATTGCAATTGTATAAAAAGATGAATACAAAGCAAATAGGAGTTTTGATATATAAAATATATCACACAAGTTTCACATTAGAAAAGTTCAAGACTATTCCTGAATACTTGAAAGCTCTAGTGATGTCTGAGCAGTTCAAATTTAAAGAGCTTTGGTTTCATCATAAAGTCCCCCTCCCAACCAAAAAAAAGCAATTCTCTCTCAAAAACAAAACCCAAGGCCATGTTCAGTATATTACCGGTACTGGCCAACATTTTGCTGCAGAATAAACCTCTGCTGCTGTGGATTGCTCTGTCTGTAAGCTGCAGACTGGTGAGTGCAGGAAACGGTTTCCTTTAGGATGTCACTTTGTCAATTTCAGATTCTACCATTCAGCCTTGGATTATAGATAATGATGACAAATATTTTTTGTAGTGCCATGCTTCTATATTTTTGGTGACATGAATGGCTAGAAAAAGAATAAACACTGTTCTATAATGTATATGAACATCCACTGCATCAAACCACAAACAATTGTCTTTTAAGAGGTGCAGGTGAACAGAAATAAAACAATTCAACCTGTTTTTTGTTTGTTTTGTTTTGGGGGGGGGGGGTTTCCCCCTAATGTTAAAACCCCATCTTCTCAGAGGGAATAGTTAACATTTCAGGGCTGGCTATCAGGAGGAAGGTTTGTATAACGAGTGAGGAAGGCTCCAGGTGAGAGACGGGAAGAAGAGGAGCTGATTTACATGAGCATTTCATGGAAATGTGGAGTTTATTTAAATAATACAAGCATTGTAGACTTTTTGTTGCTTGAAAGAGAAATATATGGAGTGCTGATGTTTATACACAATTAAATTTACAGAATTTTCTCGGGGAACTTCTGTTTCCAGCGTTGTTTTGACATCTCATAACTAAAGATTTATGTCAACCTGTAGCTATATGTAGTAACAAAATGATTCCCAGTCGATTACCATAGTAAATCAAAAGTTGTCTTTTCAACTGAGTCAAAACAGCAGATAAACCAACTGCAGCAAATTCGGAAAAAAATATGTGGAACAACTGAATATGGTGCCTATCTCTGCCTGCAAAAACAGAAAGGAGAAACACCCTTGCACTCATGGCACGTTCGTTGCATCAGTAACCAGCCACAGGCACCACTAACGTACTTATCTGTTGCATCTTGTTTATTGTATGTCTGTATAGTCTCTCTCCGCATTAGGTGAAATTCTTTATTCATAGCAAGACAGTTTAAGGACTTTACATTACCCTTTAATAATAACCTTTTACCGGTGAAGTAAAGTCCTATTCATAACCTAAAATCCATTGTGATGCCACCCAAACTGCCTTAACAGGAATATTCTAAAGCATCATTATCTACATTAAAACCCAGCAGTGTGGCCGCTGCTCATATGTCAAAGCAGCATGAGCAATTGCAGATTTCCACAGTGATAGGGCATTTTAATTGGACTCAGTGGGACGTCTTGTCAAGCCGGAGCAGAAACAGAAAAAGACAGAAGCTCAATGGTAAACAACACCGTTACTGTATATTAACCTTTTAATTTGAATGAACCTGAGTTTAAGCTCAAGGGTCATTTTTCACTGCAATCGTTCTGGTGAATTAGTCAAAGTATTTCCAGGAAGTGTCTGAAGGAAGCGACACTTCCTTCAGACTTCTGACAGGAATTACAAGGTTTGAACAACAGCTTTAACGAGATGTCATGGAACAAGATCTACGGACATTAAAACAAAATAATATCTCTTCCCAAACGGAGGTCTGTCTAACTGCTGTGTCAGTCTAACATCTTAGTAAGAGCGTCCAAAAACAGGAAGTATTTTCTGAATCGTTACCCTGTTGCACTGATGGCGTCCACAAACAAAGATCATTGTCGGCTGGAGAACGATGATGGCAACATCCTTTCAAATTATAGTTGCAGAATTTTCATACCCAGAAGAAACACAAAATAAGAACAGACAAGATATTTTAAGAAGAGCTGCCAAAACCAACTTTTGAACTGAATTGCTACTGACTTGAATTAGCAACTGCTTTTTAAATAATCTGAACTGTCATTGAAAAACTCTAGCTAAAAAGCAGAGCTAATTTGACAAATAAAAGCTGAACTACATTATACTAAACACTGATTTACTAAAATAGTTTCATATTTATGAAACAACAAAAACATGAATTTACAATATGAATTTACATGTGGGATAGAAAAGAGGCTCTCAAGAGATTTTTTCCCTCCACATGTTTTTTTCCTAACTGCAGCTCCAACTCAGTCACAGCTGGTCTGTCACCATATGACTTGACAACAGACTCAGTGACTAATATTAATGATGCTCCAGGTAAACATGAAAACATCTTTGTTTTGTTTGCTGCATTTTAATTGTACTAAAAAATGTCTCTGAAGCTGTGATTTGTTTTTTTAAACTTTTTATTACATCCAACTTGTCAAGCCAATTTAATGCATTAAAGAAGTTTACAAAATCCCCAAAATGTGGATTTATTGTAATTCAGTAAGTACTGTGTCAGAAATGTTTTGGAGCTCTGAAGTAAACATTTTCACCCTCCTCACTGCTCCTGGGTGGCATTTAGCTCATTAGATGTTAGAGTTAAAGGGGTTGAAGTTGCTTATTAGCACAGACGTTCAGCGCCAACGCCTTTTTCTACTGAGCTACACAGTCTAATTAAAACATTGGACAGTGCAGCAGCATGATGTACCGTTATAGTTAATGATGCTGCACAATAACAGTAAAACAGAGCCAAGAAGATAAGCCACTATTATAAACTTGAACATAAAGAAATCTCATTCACTTCCAGGCCAATTTCGTCTTAAAATGTTTGCAATCACTCAAATTTAAGATCCAAGATCATGGGACCAAATGTGTGGGTTGTGGCCAAGACTGCATGATGTGAAGTAAAAATGTATGATGTTATCAGTCCTGATAATGTCACATTTACATCACTCCTCTCCATTTCTGCTGTGCCTCTAATGCTATGTGAACTTTAGGATCTTAGGAACTATTTAAGAGCCAGAAATGGGCATCTACTGTAGTTAAACTCCAGTCAAACAAATATGTTATTGGCATGCAAAGTGTGAATGACCAGCAGCTTCTTGTAGATAGCTAAAATCTGTGAATACTCTGTCTAAAAATTATGGTTTTTTTTAAGTTCAAACACTTATGTAACCTTAATATGCACTACCACAGAAGCTAACATCAACAGTTTCTTTGTATCTCCATTATTGATTTAGTAAGTATTATTGACAATACAATAAGCACCAAGAAAAACAGATGAGACTCCTAGATTGGCTGATTTACGTTGATTAGCATGTCAGGTAACATTGTGCCAAAGTATTTCAGCTTCTCAAGCTACATGGTTTTTCCCAATATTCTAGAAATGGTCTGCCAAAAAAAATATGGAATTATTTAGTAAATAACTTTGACTTATGTTACATAGAAATGTCTGTGAATACTTAACCACAAATAGGGCGGGGTCCACTGTACGTTGGCAAATACTATTGCATTTCAAATAGTATTTCTATGTCAGCGGCGCTGTCAAATTGGTAGTGCATCATCAGCATGGACAACATATCGGCGGTGCCAAATTTCTGCTGTAAGCGTTCGATGTCTGAGAAGTAATTTGCTATTGTTTGGGTCAAACTGTCTCTAAAGGGGCTCCTTTTGCCAGTTTGACATTTACTGCTTTACAAATCATAAAATGCCAAAACATTGTGACCTTCTGTGTTAACTTTCTAGGGACTCAACATAGGGAAAAAGAATCTAATGTATCTATTAATTAATTTACGTGTTGTTGTTTTTTTTGTTTGTTTTTTTTTTTCATTTTCTCAAAATGGAAAAAACTTGTTAAAAAGTTTCTCAACTTTATTAAAAGGTTTCTCAAAACTTTTAATAACAGTTTTGGAAAATTGTTATTAAGAACCATTTTCAGCCAAATATATCTACTGTTTTTAATTCTTCATCACACATGTATAAATGAATTTGATATGAAATCCTTTTCACAACACACTCTGCAAAACAAAAAATTGTTAAAACAATTTAATTCAAAAACACTTTATTGATCCCCCAAGGAAATTAAATAAATGGATGAGGATGAGAGTAGCAAGGTAAGGCATTGATGTTGGGTTCATTTATGAGTCAACCCTGAAAACAATACGAGTACAAAACATAATGCTGGGTCTCTGGGTAATTAAAACGGTCTCTGAGGAAACATCAAAGCTGTCTTTCAGATTGAACATACAAGCTTCTTTCCTTGGTTCATCAATGTGTAAAAGAAAACCCTGTTATTCATTGGGCAGTAGATAAATTACCAGGTGGAAAAAGACAATATTCGCTAAAAAAAAAAAGCTGAATTTTTGTCAATTTAATGAGCAGCTTGGGTACACGGTAGTAATGAGCTGTCTTGTGCAAAATAAAAGGATAAAGACAGTCAGGAGGTACAACTTTATCTCTTTCAGTTAAAACAATACATCTGCAACAGTTTCAGTGTTATATGACTTTTTGAATAAGATGTTAGATGTCGGGCAATACCATACAGCAAGCAGAAGAAAAACACACGATTCAACAAAAGTTATTAAAGATGAGAAAATTCTGGTGAGTTCAATTCAGATTCTCCATAACTGGCAGGTTTGTCAAGTGTA
The DNA here is from genome assembly GCA_903066815.1 of Brachyrhaphis roseni. Taxonomy (NCBI): domain Eukaryota; kingdom Metazoa; phylum Chordata; class Actinopteri; order Cyprinodontiformes; family Poeciliidae; genus Brachyrhaphis; species Brachyrhaphis roseni. The sequence goes on from CAEFZY010036797.1 coordinate 52,566, forward strand.
AAACTTATTAGTCTCAAAAGCACAAAGCAAGTCTGAAATCCATACGGCATAGAGATAAAAATCATGACTTTTTTCCAAGCAAAGAACATGCAGATTTTCCTGAAGTTTTCTACTACTGACTCAGAAGATGGTTTTAGTGTTTTGGACATTATGATGAGTCACTCTGGTCTTGAGACAAATTGCCTTAAGATCAAATGAAACCAGCAATGACTTCACAAAACGGTCAATGTTTCTAACAACTTCCTCCGTCCTGAAATAGAGCTGATCATATGACTGAGTAAACAGATTACTGTAGTGAAAACAGCATATTCTTGTTCCAAAGCAGGAGGGTATGAGCATCAGCATCCTTCACTTGTTCCATGTAGAGCAACTTGTGAGCCAGAAAAGAAAGAAGCTGAGAACAGCTTGGCACAAATCCTGGACAAAGAAGAACGGCCAAGAAGCGCAGTAAAGCTCACAAAGATTTTGTAATGGTGGGCGCCGCATCATAAATGGGCCATAAATGACTTGTAGTGCTTGGACAAGAAAGTGTAAGATTGCAGCTTTCACCCCTCACTTGCATGGCACCCCAAAAGGTCCACAACTCAAAAAAGTCAATAAATGTCAATCAATTAAACCAAAAACCAATTAAAATGGAAACAAGTAAATAATTTATTAAATCCGTATAATTAAATTAGTCTCATAAATTACTTTATTTGCGAGACATAGTTAAATAGGCCATAATTGATCAGCAGGTGAGGGTCAGACTTAGCTAGTAAATATGATTTGTCAGTAGAGGCCTTATTGTGCAGGTTAACCAATCAAATGTTCAGGTCTACATGGTGAAATACAGTGATATATACAGTAACGCCAGAAATATTCATATCATAACCCTGACAGAATTCAATTTTTTTTTATTTTAATAAATTTGTTTCTGTTAGGAAAAGGGATCAGGTTCTCTTTATGGAATAAAAGACTTAGAACTGCCTTGTTGCTGAATTGTGCCACACAAATAAACTTAACTTTATTCTCAGAGAATAAATATGGATGCAATATATATCAGCATTAACACCAGTGTCATTTTTTAACATAATGGTATTAGTTTTATAAGTAAAACTTATAGAACACTGTTATTGGCTGATATTAATAACAGTGTGTATTTTTATCTTGGTGTTTGTGTCTCAGGATGGTAAGGGGTTTGCCCATGTGGTATTTGTTTAGTGATAGTGATGTAGCCTAGGACTGGGGTGTGTTTAGCTGGTGCAGAAAAACAAGGTCACCACTGTGGCCATTTCTTACAGTGTTGAAAGGTTATTAGACATTCAATATTGGTATTAGATCGATATCAGACCAAATTTTCATATCTGTGCACCTCTAATAATGAAACCATATAAACACAGGTATCAATTTTAAAAAAAGAAATTTAGCTTCTTTTTTTTTTAAATATTCTGAAAATTGCTTGTAGATTTTATAATGGTCAATAAAAGAAATTGTATTGACACTGCAGCATTCTAACCCTTCTGATAACTGCTGGGGTATTTTGACAATTTGTCCTTGATAATAAGATCAAAGTCTTTGAGATTGTAAGGTGTCCTTGCCATCACCCTAATCTTAAGCTCCTCTCACAGGTTTTCTATTTGTCTTATGTCGGCCATTCCAAAACGTACAAGTCAGTTTCATTTTAAACAAAACTTATTAAAATTAAATGGTTACTTGCTCCCTAAATCTTCCTGCTGTATGAATAATTTTGGACTTACATGTATGATATTGATGTCTATTGTTTTTACTTTTCTTAACAAAGATGTGTTTTAGTTTTATTATATGTATTTAGACAATTATTGTCATGTCATGACAATAATTGTCATTGTCATGTCATGACAATAATTGTTATGACATTATTGTCATGACAATAATTATTCTCACTCAGTTATAATTATAACTGAGTGAGTTATAATTATTCTCACTCAGTTTAATCTGAACACCAAGAGAAATAACTATTTATGATTTTTTTTTGTTTGTTTTTGTTTAATTTTGGGACTTCTGGTACTAGATGAACAACCTTTCTGACACAGCAGGAGTGGCACACTCTGGGTCCATGTCTCCAGGTATAGATATAATATACCTATAATTTAACATCAACCCTGGTCCTGAAGGCCCAATGCCCTCCAAGTTAAACATACAGGAAAATGTGTCTTGAGGAGCAGGGATTCAGAAAAATTACAATTTACAACATGCAATTCACTTTGTTTCATATCAACACACATATGAATGCCTCTCATGTGCTAGTGTTTTGCTTTTTGGCCTCCATTGCCAACTTTGTAGTTTATTGACAGACCGGTTACTGTTTATTTGTTAAACCTTCTGCTTTAAGGGTGAAGATTCACCACTAAAATTAGTGCAAGTTCAACAGCAACCGCCTCATGTTACCACGTTTACATCAGCATGTCAACTCATTGAAAGCCGAAGGCTTGATCTTCTGATTTATTGCAGCCTCTATGTATAGAATTTCATTTAAACTTCAGCACAAATAAATAAAACAATAAAAACATTGGTTAAATAAAATTTCCTGCCGACGGAGTAGAGTTTACTAACAATGGGTAAAGTTTGCACCCTGCTGTGTAACAATACATAAACTAAAGCATTTGACTTCACTCATGTGGGAGCAGTATAAATACTGGCGCACTACCTGTGGCCTCCCATCAAATCTCGGTTTGTCATGGAGCTGGAACCTTTAACCCGAGCTGTTAATTTCTTACCTTGAGCGATTGCTTTGGACTCGAAAATCTGAAGCTCCTGCAGTAAACACGTCCTCTCATTCGGGTGTAGGCGATAAATGAACTCTTTGGCCCTTTTGGGAGAGTTGAGCGGCTCCCTGGGCTCGTTTCTCCCATGTGTTCCCATCCAGCAGCACGGCGAGTGTCGCGTTGTCCCCGGGAGTCTCAGCGCCACAACCGCCGCTGCTGGAGACTGCCTCAGTCCCGACGGTAACTTCTGTACAGTCGGCCAGAGAGCTTTCCGCAGGCATACCTTAAGCATTGTCCCGGTATACATAACTAAGTCAGATCATAATATGTAAAACCTAATTTATTTGAGGATTCTTCGATCGAAGAGGTACGAAGACGACTCTCCGCTCCACCAACGGCTGGCACTGGGGCTCAAAGTTGCGTGTTGGTCGGTCCTACTAGCCTCATTCGACGTCAACTAAAGAATGAATTGACGACTTTTAAAATCTGTAAATCCCGAGCAACACGTTAAGAAAACGGACATAGTCTGTTCTCGCGCTGTCCGTCGCCCAAACCTCATAATCTCCTAAAACTGGGTGGTCAGGAGTTACCACATGAAGTTCAAGCCGCAACCGAACTGGAACTACGGGAGAGTCAAGTCAGGACGAAAACCGGAAGCTGTTAATTCAGAGTTTAGAAGTAAAGCTTAGCGTTTCCGGTCACAATTTTCATAATAAATTTAAACATTATTTCGAACGGTAGATAATTGTTGTATCGTGCTTATTCTGTATTTTTACATAGCCAGATCTTTGAATGTATAGCTATTTTATTCATTTTATGAAAAACGAATAACTAATTATTTGTTTCTGTCACTTAAGAATTTCATCCAAAATTTAACAATCTGCAAAGAGTTAATGTTTTGAAAGCTCAAATCAAGTCTATTAAAGAATTATGGTACAGAAAACGTTAGCAGTATAGTGGAACAGCACCCTATAGTGGCTAATTGAATCAACATCTTTATACATTACATTTTACAGTGGGTTAGTATTTATTTAATAACGGAATGTTAAAAAAAATTGGGGAAACCACAATAAAAAATTGCAATAAAGACAGTGCTCAAAATGCAATATCAAAGACAATTTTATTTACATAAGTCTTTTTAAAACAAAAGGCAAAATTAACAGCTTTTACCTTTCAAAAAGCTTTAAGATTAAACTAATCAAAGTCCTTCACAGCTCGAGCATATTAAAAAGCACAGCTTTCGAATCATATTCCCTAACACTTGATCGGGTTCCTTGTAGGTCATCCTCAACTACCAGTATGTATGTGTTATGATCATGACCTTGTAGATAAACCCTCACAGAATTCAAGATTATTAAATCTTTACCACAATACTCAGATTTATGCTTGAAAATATTTTTTAATCAAGAAATTCAGTGTTAAGATTTCTAGGTACTGAGGTTGACTATATTCTAGTTTCAAGGCAGAAAAAATAAAGACAACTTGCCTTAGTCATGTACCAGGCGTTAACATTTTTGAACAGTAAGAAGTGTTCCTCAAAATTGCAATGTATATCATAGTGTATATGACAAAATATTTGCAAAAATCAGCAAACAGTGGTAGTTTTAGAAGCCGTGGCTGCCCCCATTTTATTGAAGAAACTCCTGCAGCAGAACTCGAGACAAGAAGCTCACCCCTTCAGTCATATTGCACAAGGGATATATTGAAAAGTAATGCTATTAAGAAACAAAACTGCATGTTTAATGACTGATATAACCATCTGGAAAATGACATCCATCCAGCAGAAAAATATCTCACCTGATATTTTAAAAATACTTCTTCCCTTTCAAGTAATGTGTATAGAACAGTTGGCAATTTTATCATCATTTTTTTTTGTTTTAATTGCAACTGATTTTCTTTTTCTAGAACCAGTAGTCTTACTATAAGTAAGTCGTTCTGCACCTGAAACAGGCATTTAACCTAATTTAATAACTTGTGCAGAAAACTGTAAATATTAATAGAAACAAATCACCTGAAACCTTTAATATTACAGAGAACATGTGCACAGGTTTCATCATATGTACGACAACGTACACAGTAAGTGAGGTCACAGAAGAGACCAGTAGTAAGCAATGAGAGGTATATCAGGGACTACAGTAGCAAGTTAATCTTTAATCAGACGAACCTCGGTTTTTCCACCAGCAAGTGCCTTCACACTGGCCTATTTCGCAAGGATTTCGCTTAAAGGACAAAAATACTGAGTTCACAACAAACCTGAGCCAATCAAAATCTACAAATTGTTGAATGATAGGAGATCAGAGCTGGTTTGAGATAAGTTTCTGCAGCTTTCACAAAAACTAACCAGAAGAAACTCATCAAATCAATTATTTATGATTGAAAACTGATTATTTTAGAAAAACTAAAACAGCAGGTTTGTCAAACTAAGGTGACTAAGGTGACAAATGAGAGAATGGAAAAAAAGGAGAATGGATCCAAAACTAAACAGATCAGAGAATTGAATAAAAAAGTTGCAGTATTTAAATTATCCAGCATTTTCTATAAATTACAAGGGAGCATGACTATTTTAAGTCACTGTCTAAGCACATTAAATGTCGGCACATAACCCAGAGGCATCCTGATAACACCACTTCCCTGTAGGTCTTCAAAGACGAACCTTAATAAAAACTGATTTTTGTATAACCGCGTCAAGGCAATGAGAACTTGAATTTTTTTCTGAATTTCTGATGACTTTTCGATGGAAATTTTAAAAAAAGAGCAACATGAGTTTTTGGTCTACATCTTGCCCACACATCCACTCGACACACACACACAGACAGAGAGCAGCTTTTACTCTTTCCACAAGCCCTTATAGAGTAAAACTCAAAAGAAACTAAGGAGAAACAGAGAGACTGAGATCCCTGACAATTTTCAGAGAACAATTTAAGTGTTCTTTTTAACTTAAATATAATAAAGATATATGTATATTATTTTCTATAGATCCTCTCTCGTCAGTCTTCTGTAGAGTCTGTGTCGTCATTAATATACTCTTCTTCTATCGGTGTGCTGCCATTCTGAGTCCCCCACTCGTCTTCGTCGTACTCTATGCTGTCGTTGTCCTCCACCAAATCGTCGAGCCCCGCTGGTCCTCCAGCGGCGTGCACCCCGGCTGCGGCTCCGTTTGGCAGCAGCTCGGCTACGGGCTGTCCATGCAGGTTCTCTCCTTGAACCGGCGGGCCTGCTGCAACGGCGTCCTGCGGCGCTGCGTAGCCCCCATTGTTGTTAGAGAAAGCAGCTCTGTCTCGGCCATCGTCCTCGACATAAACTCTCTGGTGGCACATGGGGCATGTGTCCTGGATGTAAAGCCACTTCCTCAAGCACAGCGCGTGGAAGTGATGGTGACATGGCGTGAGACGCGCCGAGCTGGCAAACTCCTGGTAACAGATGGCACACACGTCCTCAATCTCCCTCAGCTGGTCGCCTCGGACCTCCGGCAGGGAGTTGATCTTCTTCACGGCAGTGCGTCGGTTGATGAAGGTCTTCCAACCGTTCTTGGCCTGAAGGTAGATGTTGAAGTAGGCGTGCAGACACATCATGCAGGCACGGATCTTGCTGCCTGACTCAAACATCATGGTGTAGGCGCCGTTTCCAAACATGATGACACCGAACAGGAACTCAATGATGTTGCCAGTGGAACGCACATAGTAGACATAGTCATCCAGCTTCTCCCAAAGGACATTGGAGAATCCGTCAACCATAAAAAGACCGTAGACCGTTAATGACACCACAACCTGAAGCAAACAGAGATAAGAATGTGAAGCAGTTTAACCATTTTACACAGCAACATAACTAATGCTAAAAGACTAAATCTTTTGGCACTCACTTTGAGACAGAGCTCAACACAGAAGGCTGTGACGGCGAAGAGCCAGGTGTTGAGTGCGTAGTGATGCCAGAGGGCGAAGCTGAGCACTACGGGGAGTACAAAGAGAGCCATGGACACCAACAGAACGGGGAAGTGGCGGCGAAAGGAAGAGACGTGGGACGCGCTGAGGGACATCAGGACGGGGTCGGTCATGCCGTGAATAAAGTGCAGGATGGCTGTCAGTAGAAGGCACATGTTTCGACTCAAGCGGACCTTGGTGGAAAAGTGACGCAGACATTTTGTCACCAACACATCGTTTCAGACAAAAACTCAAGTGCCACTATCTTCCTCATGAGCCTTTATTCCATTTCAACACAGCCAAAAAGCTTTTATCTTACAGTGGAAAAGAAAAGTTTGAAGGCCACTTGTAATGTCTATAGTTTTAAGTTTTGTGACAGTCATTCAATAACATCAATACTTTAAGTTTTGAAACCTTCAGACACCCGGGTGAGAGAAAAACTTCCTTCTGTTTTCTTGGACTAGTCTTACTGCTCAGTAGGACCAGCTGTAAACATAATTATGGTTGGAATGCAGGTTTTTTTAATCCTGATAAAATGTGAAAAAGTTCTACAGGTATGAAAACTTTTACAAAGCACTGTAAGTAAGAAGGCAATTGATAAGATATTAAAATGAATGAGACATGGAGATGTTCCGAGTGGAATTGTCGAGTTGTTGAAATAATTGTCATTTACTCAAATGGTTCAGAAAGGAAAGGGGGCAGACATCCAGAGCAGTGGTGAGTCAACCACTGAGTTGTTGAGTTCAAGATGAACAGCCTCTCTAAAAAGCTGTTCGTCCTTTTACATCTACTCCACCCTGCACCCTTTGTCCCAAATTTTTATTTAATTGATGTATATGAGTGTGTTTGCAATGTAAACCCTTTAATTGAATCTTGAGATTGAACTTTAAATCTGTGATTACTTATATAGAAATATTAGGAGACAGAAATCTTCTTCCATACATCACAAAAAGTGATATAAAAATATAAGAAACCTAACAGATAAAATTGAAAGCAAAACTTAGTATAAATATCCTGTTTTAGCAAAAATACACGACTCTTGAATCCTGTGTGACATACCAAACGTTCCTCTGGATCCAGGCTGCTGAGGCCAGTCTGTAGAGCCAGAATAAAGAACAGAACAGGAGCCACGAAGCCTAAGCGCTTATCCTCTTCCTCAGTCGAACCTGGAAATTTCAAAGAAGATAAAGCTCAAACCCAAGAACCATCTTACAAAGTTTTGTACACATGCTTCTATAACACAAACAAAGCTAATACCTATGAAAGCTAGGATGCTGAGGCCGAGGTAGTGTGCCATGGAGGAAATGACAGCGCTCATGCCCAACACAGTCAGAGTGGAATCGCATCCAGAGATGATCAGGTTGCTCGTCAGATCCCAGAACACATCCCAGCTGAACAGGTAACCCTAAAAACATCCAAAAAATAGTAATGAGACAATTGCCCAAAAACTGCATAGCAGACTTAGAATTTAAAAAATTAAGAATTTAAAACACCTGCACAGCTTAGGAAACTATTATTATTTTTGTTTTTTACTAAAACATTTCAGGTACTAAAGAAAAGGTTACTTACTTGTGCATCAGAGCTCCCCTCTGTAGCTCCACCTGCTGCATCCCCACTCTCCTTCCTCACAGCTCGCACAACATAGACCAGTATGAGTGCCTGGGCGGTGACCCGGCTCAGCCAGAACATTCGCAGGACGTCGGGAAACCGGATTCTTTTCCATGTGTCTTCCAGCAGCAGCTGAAGTCCGTAAATCCTGTACATGTGCCGCACCAGCAAGTAGACGTACCGACACGAGTAGTAGAACCACTTCAGTCGCATGGCTAGGCAGACAGCTGTGTTTAGAGCGAGTGCCAGGCCCGAGACGACCGCCGTCATGTGCCTGACGTCCACAGGAAGCTCTATCATCATCCCCCACAGAGGGATCATGATGTCCAAAACCACCAGAGCCGCAAACACTGACTGGAGATTGAGCAGGAACACGTATCCAATGCCAAACATCAGTTGGACAGCGGCCATGCCGAGCCAGAGCGTCGTCCCATTTCTGGGCAGCAGTCTGAACCCCAGTGCTGCTTTGCAGTATGCACTGTAGAAGTCTATGTGTGAGGTGGCGTAGTAGTTTATGAGGACTGCTGCCAAGCCAAGGAGGACAGCAAGGAAGAGAGTGTAGAACTTGAACAAGGCTTTCTGGGAGAGCAGCAGCACCACAGTGGAGATGAGGACACCTGAGACAAACAGCATACCACACACAATGTAAGCAATGATGATGAAAATATTTATTGCACAATTATTTTTTCAGGAAATATAGAAAATAGCAGATTTTCTGTTCTCTGTTGCTATTGTAGATTTATGTCTAGGGGTTATAAAAGTAAATAAAGTGAAATAGTAAACATGATTGTTGTTTTTAAGCATTATCCCCTCTGTCAGTCTGAGCTTGAGAAATTTTGCAAAGGAAAAGGAGGTACATTTCTGTCTCTCAATGTGCCTGGCTGGTAGAAAGTACCCCCAAATCGTGTACTTCTAATTGGTGGTTCTAAAAGGTGGAGTGTGCATCATTAACCTTCCAGACCACCATTAAGCATTACTTTATATTCCTCTGTTACATTAAAAACCCATTAAATTACAATTAGGTTTGTGGTAATGTGACCTAAAAAGGTGTGAGCTTTTCTAAATGCTCTGTAAACGTGTTTTTCACGGCTTACAACCAAATAAACACACAAAAAAATTGCTTTGGCCATTTTATACCAACTCTAAATGAAAAATGCTGCTTTGAGATTAAACTTCACTATCACCAAGAAGTTTGTACCATAGCCCTGAACCGTTCAAAGGTCTCCCACGCGGTAGCATTATGTAATCTGCCTGTTAAATCCATAGAAAAGACTTGGCTACAAAAATATTTAAAAAAAAATACAATAAAAAGCTACACTAAAAATGTGTCATTCGAAACAACGCACCAAATGTTGTACTGGCGGTAGCTTTAGCTGTGTAATGTAACAATATATGTAAACCACGTTTTAAGAAAGTTCCAGCTTAATTTGTAAAGGCAGAGGTTTTGGACAGGCACAATGTCAAGCTGCCAGAATACCCTCCCCCCCAACAGCGGCGAGTCAAATATTGACAATGCACCTGTGGCTATACTCTTTGCATTAGCAGTAACCGAGAAAGTCAAGAGAGCTGTTAACTACAGAGCCAAATGAATAATAAAGTATACAATCTAGTAAAGCAGTTAATCAAACAGATCTGGACTGAATGCGTGCTCCTGCTGGTAGTTAAGTCGGCTTTAATCGGTCTGACAGGTGGCAGACAAGATAGCGCAGCTTCAGTTAGCTAGCTTAGCTGTCAGCGCTAGCTGTTGCTTGTTGACATTTACTGGAGGCTCTTGATCTCCACCCGCTTAAAAATACTTACCCATAACTCTGACCAACACTTTTCCTGTTGCCCCAGCCCATCCCGATCCCTGGTCGTAGTAAGAGTTAAAAATGACGTCGATAGTAAAAATACATGGAACTCTTAGAGCCACATCTAGCAACGCTAAGGCCTGCTGGCCTAACCGGGCTTGAGTGGACGCCATACGGCTTCGGAGGTGGCGTTCCAGTCCTGGTCAACTCCGAGAATCCATGTAATATTAAGCTGTGTAAAAGTCCTCCAAAGAAGCGCCCCTCTCCTTTCCAGTTTCGTTTCGCTTTACATTTATTCGGGAGCTGGCAACCTGCTGCGGCTCGCCATGTTAGCCCAGCTCAACCTCCTGTTGCTTCTTCTGTTTCTGTTAAACGTTAAGCTCCTGTTTTCTTTTAGACGTCAGCCGTTTAGATGTCAGGGTGTTCCATCAAATCCTGCGCTGCGTAGTTCCAGAATAAACTGCGAAGTTGTCAAAGAAACAGCAATTTCCTTCAGTTTTACTATGAGAAAGAACACTGAAGTTGCTGGCTTATTCAGACATAACGCTACGTAATATCAGCGTCTGTGGGTGTGGCAGCTGACGTAACATATTTCACAAAACTATTCTGTCACCCACAGTTTAAAATTATCATCACGTTACACAAAATGATTTTAAGAAGGGTACACATTTGTGATGTTCTTGAAGACGAACATCCAAAATTTCTGATTAACTGTTATTTCAAAGAAATGTAGTTGCAATATCTATTTCTTTTAGATATGGTATGTGTGCTCACATTTCAAATCACATTTGAAGCTAACACTTGAAATTAACTTGAACAATTTTATTTGGACTTAATTTGAACAGCAAGACAAAGGCGCCTATAGAAAGCTTTGTAAAAGGTCCACCAACAATCTATTATGGGAGAACAAAGCCAGCAGAATTTAAAGTTTAATTAAGAATCTGGCTATACTACACATGAAATGTCCCTCTGTTAAGACAAACGTTTTTGTCATTATTTGAGAATGGTATGATAAAAAAGATGCACTGCTGAAAACAAAAAGAGCACAGAAATAAATAAATGTTGCCCCTATCTGCTGTACAGCAATATGCAGAAAGGAACCAGTTTTTAGTTGGTACAACAGTAATATTAAGACATAGCAAATAATTTTACTTTGGAAAATGGCAATGTTTAACTCATACATTTATTCAGGCACAAAATATACATGGATTTATGCACATCTCTATGTGTATTTATCATCAGCTAGAGCTGAAAAATACTTTGATGGTGTTGCTGTAAATTGTGTTGGCTAACTCCACTGGATCCTCTTCCCTTGCAGCTGCCATCACCTCTAAAACTTGTCTAAAAAAAACAAACATTTAAAGACTTGATAAGTATAGAGCTCATCCAATGAGTTTCACAAACAAAGTAACTTTTGTTTCTCATCCATAGAGATACTCACATGATATGACAGGGCTCATTTCGATCTTTCAGGCAGTGGCCTGCTTCCCATTTTTTCTTTGTGGGAAATGTTGTTTTAACATATTTGGAGCCAGCGTGAGTGTTCTTCACACCACACCATGGGGCATCTGAAAGGAAAACAAAGTAACAATCCAGATGCAATACTAATATGTAGGTGTAATATCCTAGATTGCAGTCCAAGTGTGCATTTTCTGTGTGAAAATATTTCACTTATGTATTTTATGAAAATTAGAAAGCAAAGTACCTAGTACTTCTGCTGTACACAACACATCTCTCAAACTTTGGAAATTCAATATGGTGGTAATGTTAGATATGATGGCAATATATGATATAAAGATAAGATATCCATGATTCAGTCATCTTCTGACAAGATGAAAACAACTATATATATATACATATACAACAATTGTTTACTCACCAGTTTCAATCATGAGTCGCTCAGTGGGGATAGCCTTCATGGCTTCCATATTAGCCTCTGTTTTCAAAGAGCTGAGAAAATGTAATATTGTTAATTAAAGAACTGGATATGATAAGCAGCAGCGTTGATTGTACTATGCTCCTACAAAACTCAGCCAACATGCCAGTTTTTTTACATATATTTACAGAAAATATTATATCTTTACAAATTTGAAAACTGGTTAAAATGCCCAATAGTTTAAAACAACTTAATTTGCTCTCTTTACTTATGTTGTATATTATATTACATGATCTGTTTAAATATAAGAATTGACCTAAATTAAATCTTAGAGTTTCATTCACGGAGTCAAGTTTTTAACTTTTTCAGCCACACCAAGCATCCTGTTAGAAAATCTTCTCACCATCCATTTATTCCAATATAAAGATCCAGGTCAATGAGTGCTGCAGCATCCTCTGCTGTCCCATCAAAGGAGTGGACCTGAAGGAGAACATTTGAAACATCTGATTCTACATAGCTTACGTACTTGTCAGATTTTTTAGTTTTACAGAAATGTTTTAGAAAAGAACTTGTCACAAAAAAAATTGCCTTTTACACATTTCTTTTGAAGGCCTTGACATAAAAATGTGATTCCACAGCACAATAAAATTATAAACAAAGGGTATTAATGATTCCAAAAACAAAAAAAATAAAACTAAAAAATTACACCAAAAAAGATTTTATAAAACAGCAATCAAAACTTTTCTCACCACTCCTCCAACACATCTGTCTCGATTTCTCTTCATGATATCTAACAAAAAATAAATAAATAAAAAATGGAGAGAGTTATTGTCATCATTAAAATGAATACTTGGCATGAAATGCTTGACTACTCCATAAAACTACCAATAAATTCCTGATGGGAGTTTCTGCAGTGGAGGAACATGGGCAACTTGGTCTCTTCTGCCAAGTCAAACTGCTTCTCAAAGTATCTGGAAACAGAACCTTAAGTAAATGAATGAAACAAATGACAGTGCACAAAGAACCAGTATGATTGATTTATTTATGGAAACTGGACCAAACATTCCTATCTTTAGATATCTATTTGCAACTAATGCTGACTTGCTGGTTATATGTTTACATCAAGCAAATGAAAAACAACCTAGATAGAATCTGAAGTTAAAAGAATGCACACTTTCCTTTTGTAAATATTGAGCAGAATATTTCTTCAGAATAAAATGAAACTAATTCTGAAGAATTTGTATATTTTTCTCAAGTTATAATGACAGATATGGCTGAATTAAGTTCCAGTTATAGACATGAAACTAGATGACAAGTGAGTGTTTTGTCCAGATACTAAAATTGTTAAATTAACCCCAATGTATCTTGCAATAATAACATAAAAACCTACTTAAGTTGAGTCTCTTTTGGGCAAAATTCCAATCTATCAAAATCTGAAACAAAAAAAATAAATAAAAAATCACCACTTCCCTGGATCTGAAAGTAACAGCAAAACAATTGGAATAACAGAAAACGTCTCAGGGGAAGGAAAATGTTAGATGAGTTATCATTTAGACTCACCTAGCCCACACTCCCCAATGGCCACCACTTTTCCTCTGTGAGCTGCTGCCAGCTCCTTCAGTCCAGAGAAGTACTGTGATTCTCCATTCTGCTCAAACTCACTGCAGCGGGTGGGATGGCAACCAACTGTGCAGTAAAATTCACCTGCAATAAAGGGGAGCTAAAATTGGTCTGGTTCTATTCTGAAGGAATGAGGGCTATGGAGAGATGTGATGGATTTGTTTGTATGTATGAACAGGGTTCTGTTTTCTAACATTATACCAAAAATGTTCTGCTCTTTTGCTGTTACCTCGGGTCTCAGCCAGTTTGACAGCTTCCTTGCTGTCTTCAAGGTTTCCCCCTGTGATCATAAACTGAAACACAGGAACAGGTTCACAAGTCCAAAAAGACAGAATGCATGAGACCAAAAATGTCTGCTATTATGTAGTGCCAACTGCACTCATTTCCTCCTCCATGAGACTTGTAAATATGTAACATACCTTTTCAACACCAATTCCAAGCGCTCTGCCGATGATCTGATCAAAGTCATCTGTCAGAAAAATTGACAAAGTTTAAGCTGATCTAGACACCTCACATTTTAAAGTAGGGTTGAACCAATGCAGGAAAACATATGTGACAGCGGTGGTGAATGTCATGATGTCAACATGACTTACTATAAACACACAAAAACTTTAATAAAAGTGTTGATGTTAATAAACATAGATGCCAGATTGTAAGTAGTATTTGCTACTGATGAAGAACATCTAAACAGAACCTGTCAAACAACATGAAGTAGGCTAGAGGACTTTCACAAATTAGCCAAAAAAACCTTGATGACACAGTAGAATTATGGTTTGGAGTGACCTAGTCGAAGTCTGGGTCGAGATGCTGTGAGGTGGTTCAACTTATTTTCCTACTCATCGATGTGTACACGTGTATCTAATTAGGTTCAGACAGTGGAGAATAACTCACCTTCATGTTTTTGTTTCCCCCTGTAGAGTCCTCTGAACATGGGATCAGTCAGATTCACACCAATATCTAGACATGAAAAGGGTGGAAATTAGTCATTATTTAGCATTCAGCGTTGTGATATTGGTAATTCTTGTGAGATATATTCGGCTCATCAACGTGTTTACGGTGTGGTAATCTAAAAATCAAGGGGATTTTGCATGAACTCAAAGTTCTGTGGACACTAGAATTGCAAAAGGCCAGTAGATGGATTTGCTCTGATGCACTGACATGTGCAACGATTGCTTAATTTAAAGCATAATCGCTTTACCAAGAGTAACAGAAATAGTTGGTTGGATTAATTTAGTGTAGGAACTGAATATTTAAACTTTAGTGTTCGTATTCTTGAACTCTGTTACAGAAGCTTCAGCTCTACGTACAGCCAAAGAGGTAAACTGCGTTAAACCAACACTAAACCTGGCATCAAACAAGCGAGCACAATGAGTCGATCACTTTTATCTACGTTTTTTATTTACCAAAAACATAAATGTCTCACCAATGAATTTATACTGTGCCATGGTTGTAATCGTTCTGCAAAGAGCTACACACGCAGCCCTCACCATTCCCATAATGTCGCTTTACCGTAATAACGTACGCAGAAATAAACTACATTTCTGAAACACCTGGCTAGCAAATTCTAGTATCTTATTCAAATGACACAGACTAATTTAAAATGCCAACATACGAAAGCACTCTTCCAACACCTTTGATTAAAGGATGAATACGTATATAAGACATATGTGTGCGCAATATTTTTGGCATTTACGGTAACGATGTCTAAAGGCCGCAAAGACCCAGAATCCAATGCGCTGTTCTGTGGGAAGGTGACAGCGGACGGCGAAAATGGCGTCTGCTTTTCTTACTCACCAGCAGAAAGTGATGAGACTTTACAAGAAGTCTTTAAGGCACCTCGAGTCATGGTGTGTATTTAGGTAAGGTCAGCGTTTTTTATTTATTTGGTTAACAAAATAATATGGTTCTAGTGTTTTGGTGAGGGCAGTTCTTGCTTCTTGCGAAGCTAACAGTGGAGCTAGGTTAGCTACTTGCTGTTAGTGCACTAGGTCATTCATTGACATGTTATCCAAGAAGTTGTTTTCATTGCTGTCACATATACAGGAATATCATCCAGTATTAGCAGTTTCATCACTGGGTTGTTTTAAGCTTTATTTTAAAGGACTTTTGAGGAACTCACTTGGTGTTCGCTAGCATCCATTAGCTTCTACTATTATTATTTATGCAGAAGCAGGATCTCAAGTTCCGAATGATTAAACGTTGTTCTAACCCCGTCGTAGGTTTATGTAGGTTTCCAGAGGAAATAATAATTTTCAACTTTGCATATATTTTCAATTGTTCTCAACTTTGCATCTATTTTTTTTCTGCAAAACGTCTTTATTTTCAGGTATATGATGAAATCACTAGATGCATGTTGTTGTTTTTTTGGTTATTCCTTGGCAAATCAATGTTATAATTTCATTTAAAAAGCATAAACACTGCAGTTACAGTTATTACAAGACATGTCAGATTTTTTTTATATTTGTGCTAAGTCATAATATTCTAGTTTTACTTTGAAGTTTTTATAGGCCAGCCAAACTGTATATTTACTTTCTTGTTGTAGCTGTCATCCAGGTCCTTTATGTTTGCAAGTCATACTTGATATTATTTGTGTAAAATGTAAACATTTAAGCTTTGCATGGTGTTTTTCTATCACAGAGACAAATACCGTTTCTATGCCTGCATTCTCCGGGCTCGCTTTGACGAGAACAAGAATGAGAAGGACATGGTGAAGTCTACTATGATGCTAAAGGCAGGCGAGGAAGAGTTCTGGGCCAACCAACATCCCCAGCCTTACATCTTCCCTGACTCTCCTGGAGGAACCTCCTATGAAAGATATGAGTGCTACAAGGTCAGAAGGGACCAAACCAGAAGTGGTGTGAATAATGCTGTTTCGTTGTTGCTTGAGTTTTATTTTTTGTCTCTCTCCTTTTTTTTTTTTTTTTTTTACATAGTAGAAATCTGACTAATGATTGCTCTTTAGCCAGACTATTCGTTTAGAATGTTTTTTCTGTTTACCTGACTCTTCAGTATGATACTGATTCCTTGTAATATGTCCATAGAACCCTGCTTCCAACTACTACCATACTTTTACAGGTTTACCTTGTTTTTCTGTAGCTAACTATTAACATGCCTTGATTATGCAGCTGATCTGTAGGTAGTTAGTAGAAGCATCTTAGTTTATTTTAAATACTGTTATTGCAGGTAAACTATACCTTTACAAGGTAGGCAGTCCACATTTGATGTATTATTGAATGATTTAAGATGTAATTTGTGTTTGTAGGTCCCAGAATGGGTGCTGGACCACTGGCACCCCTCAGAGAAGGCCATGTACCCTGACTACTTCTCCAAGAGGGAGCAGTGGAAGAAGCTCAGATTGCAGAGCTGGGATAGAGAGGTAAGCAGAGCTTACATTCCTTTTTCACTTATCTTGGTCGTTTTTAGGAAGTGTATCTTGACATAAAAAGTTTGTAAAGAAAAACCAGTGCAGTCCTAATCTATTTATGATGTGTATATGAGTCTGAAAACTGTGTTTTCCCTTAAAATGGGGCTCTTTTAACATACCTCTCATCAACAAAACTGATGCCCGATAAAAGTATGAGTCAGTTTTTGCCTTCGTCTGCCTCCAGGTTGCTCAGCTGCAAGCCGAAACTCCAGCTGGTGGCCCCAGGACCGAGGCTCTGCCTCCTGCCCGCAAGGAGGGTGACCTCCCCCCTCTGTGGTGGCAGTTCGTCACCCGCCCACGAGAGCGTCCCACATAAACACTTCACCTCTCCTGAGATTAGTCAGTCTGGCTATCTGAGGGAAACCCTGCTCAAACAAACAATGACAACACCAAGACTGACTGACCTCCTGGTACAATCTGCCTGAAGAGTCATGCCTGAAGGAGTTCACCTTTACAGGCTGGACCACTAAGTTAACAACCTGTCTGAATTCACAGTTGATGACTCTTAAAAGTTCTGTAGATGTTCCAATTAATACATGTAATTAATAAAGAAATGTATGATCAGTTTAATGTATTTGTCTGATTATACAACTAAAGGCATGCCGTTGAGTTGGCTACAGTAAGCTCAGTGTTGGTGCTTAAGGAAAATGAGACAAGTTGATCAATTGGAAAAAAAATAAATTAATTAATTGAACTGTTTAAACTTCAGTTATTCAGTATTATCAGGTTGGCGTGTGGCAGTAGTGTAATTCAAGCATCATGCACAGAAATTCTTGAATTTATTCGACAGAAGCCAAAATGTATCTGCTAAGCTTAAATGTTACACTCTACCTCAGTAATAAAAAAAAAAAACTTAATGTATATTACAAATGCATAACTGTTACATGTCTGATCTGTTCATTAAGCAGCAGCCAGATAAAAAGTATAAATTCATAATCTAAATCTTGGCAGTTATTCTTTAAGCAGTGAAAGCCACTGTAATTAAATAATTCTGGTTATTGGCATGAAAATTAAAATAAACAGGTAGACATCTCTCGATCAAACCAACATGGGCTATTCAGAAAACCCGTCTACAAAATCAAACCTCTTGGTAAATCTTAAGAAAGATTAGATACTTACTTAATTTAGAACAGGCTGCCCCCTGTAAATTTAAAGAAATGAATTTTCAAGTGAAAATCAAGCATGCCAAGGGATTATTTTTAGCAGTAACAATATACTGTATTGGCAGTGTCAGAACATTTGGCAGTTTTCTTAAAAACCAGCAATGAAAATGCCCTATCACTATGGCGACAGACGTCTGAAACTTCGTGGCCGAATCATCATGGTGACCCCCTTCAGAGAGTAGAAGTCTGAATTCTTCCAGGAAAACCAGACGATGCCATCTGGTCCCAGCAAGTTGTGAGCCCTCAAAGAGTACCGGCCACCCTAAATAAGAAAACACATTTTATTCACAGTCATGCTTATGTACCTTGAATAGCAATATAGTAAAAAATAACTTTTTGGAGAAAACCATTATGTCTTATCTGATACCTTTAAACAGTCTGGTGCTTTTAATCTTCTGTAACATCTTTCATAGCAATGGCTTTAGCTAAAGGATGCACATTAGCAAAAGTATTATTGAATTCCTATAAATGGTGACAGATTTAAACCCAAAAACACTAAATATTAAAACTTAAAACATGCTCTATGTTTTACATGCTTCAATCAGTTTAAGGATTTGCATGCCATTATTTGCAAAATAGCAGATTTTTAATGTTTTACTTTTTGTCCTTTTATTCAGGTTCTAGAAATTTCTGCTCTATGATTTGGTCAGAGTTACAAATGCTTTCATCTACTTTACAGTTAACACAGACTATAGTGAGATAACTCTGTTAAGTGTTGGTCTGGCATATACCTTGTAGTAAACTCCATTGAGGTTGGTGTAGAAACATTGGTGAAACCACCAGCCGGCATGACTGATCTCAGCACAGATGTTCCCCGTGTCTGGTGTGCTGAAACCGTGTTGGTCGTGATACCAGCCGAAGGAATCCTCCACTGTTCCGCTGAAACCAGAAACATGAAGGCGATACTGGTTTTCTTCATCGTCTATCCTGTAGAAGGAGGACAAGTAGCCAACATTTTACCCCATTTAATGCTATTTATTCTCTAATGGATGACATTAAGCAAAATGCCTCAACACATCACCAGTCCTGCAACTTTAAGGCTTTATTTTTGTTGTCTTTGTTTACAATCTCTGTCTGTACCTGAAAGACTGATACAGGGCGTGCCTGTGGGCGTGGCTCCAGTCCTGCATGTCAATGCGGAGGCTGTAGTGACCCTGGTTGGACAGCAGGTGAACATGATGGTTGCCCAGCCAGTGTTCTCCTCGTGCTTCACCAAAACCATCTCGGTATTCGGCCCAGCCACGGTTAAAACTGACTGAACCGTCACGCCTGCGCTGAAACACAGTCCAGCCTCCACCTGGTACACACATGTAAATACATGAGTACTGCTACACACACCCCACTTTAGAGATTCAGTGCAGACAGGAGGACTGTTTGTTTTTATCATCATTTTCCAGCTTAAAGAAAAAAAAAAACACATTAGATTGCTAATTTAAAAAAAATGCATAGCTTTGTTTTTAAAAGTTTCCTTATAGCTTATGGGTTTCTTACCATCTGTCTCCATGTCACAGTAAACAGGAAAAGTGGTGCCTGGTGACATGACAATGGTGTAAACTCCTGAACGACGAACACCATTGTGATACAGAGATGTACAGTCTGATGGACAGAAGGACAGGTACTGTCCACCTGAGGGAGACAGAGACAAAGAAACACACACTGTCTAAAAACAACAAGCAGCATACAAAGCCTTGCAAAAGCTTCAAACTTTCACATCTTGTCATTTTAAGAGCAATTCTAACTGTTTTACTGGGGTTTTATGTGACCAACTTAAAGTAGAGTTTATCTATGAATTAGAACACAATGTAGTTTAAATTTTTATGTTCTTCCTTTACAAATAAATATCTAAGAAGCATGATGTATCTTCTGTTCAGCCCTCGTTAGTCTAACATGCTTGAATAATATCCATAAATCAACTGTTCTGTGAAGGACTCAGATTTGTTGGACAACCTTTGTTGTATTTTTATTTTATTTTTTTGTGAAACAATAAAGTTGCATGCAGCTCCCAACTCACCACAATGCATGTGTACCTGGTGCCAGTGTGTTTCTCATGCTGAGAGGCGGTGTGGCCTTGATCACGTTGATTGTGCAGCTGCTGCTGCGACTCATGTGCTGCATGGTGGCTGACAGGTTGCGAAGCTGCGCCTGCAGCTCATACAGCAGCGCTGCGTGCACTTGGAGCAGCGTGTCGGCCTCTGTGTGGCGCAGCTCCAAGAAATGCAAGCGATGGCCCACGGTTGAGTTCAATCTGACGCTGTCTTCACCCTGTGGGACACAGGCAGAAAAACGCTGCATGGGTCATATAGACTCAGTGATGTCTCTGAAATCACATTTCTGAAGTTATAACACTGCAACTCTTATAAAGTTGTTTATACAAAACAATATTACATTATCATTACTTATCAGTTAACAGTTGTTAAAATCAAAAGATTCCTTAAAACCCAAAGGGTATGAAGAAGTTTTGGGCTTATCTGCAAGGCTTACCTGCCAGATTTTACTTTAAGTAAAAATGGCTCTTTTTACTCAAAGTCTTAGATTCTCTGTGTATTCTTTTTTTCTTTCTTGTTTCTTTGTATTTTTTCTCTTTAAAGCTTTTGTTGAACACAGATGGTATAGAATGCCTCCTTTCAAACAAAAAGAATGCTGTCCTTCAAACAACAAGAAAACAGTTTTGAATTTACAGTATTATTAAAGGTTTAATGTATAAGATGTACTGTATTGATAGTGCATTAAAATGTATACTCCCTTACTTTTTCATTTTTGTTCCTTTAGTTCAAAACCTTTTTATGCAGTGTGTGTCACTGAATTGACTTTAAATGATTTCTAAATTAAAATAGAAAAAACACTATTTTTATTTGCAAATATTCTGAATATTGAATTTTATTCAGTAAATGGCTCTATCTCTCAGTTATTGAGACAAATTTCTCATGTATTTCTTCATCGGGATCTGACATAGTAAAATGAAATTAAAAGTTGTGGAATCATAAAACTTTCCTTGCATGCTCCAGACTTGCAGACTTGACGTAGACAATTGGGAGCGCATGGTCAGTACAGCCGGAAAGGATCCTCTAAGTGTCAGGCAGACTCTTAAGGATATAAGTGCCCTGACCAAAAGGTCTCCAGATAATCCTGTTAGCATTCAGGGTTAAGGAGGACTTAAAGGGTGTGAAGACAGGGAGATAAACAAAAGGACTAGATAAACAAAGATAGCAAAAGAAAGATGCTGTGTTGTACATATTTTGCTAAACCTTTGGCAAAAATTAGGATATATTTAGCAAGACTTAAGGCAGAAGCGTCATCACTTTAGAGAGACACATGCTGCATCACAGCTAAAAGATTCATATAGAGAGAATATTAATCGTAAATTATGAGTATTATATATAGCTCTAGTTGAATACTAACATAACCTCCACAGAGGTATAAATGTCATTAACTTGAAGCTTTGATGCATTTGTTTAAACTAATATTTTTTCTAGGGTGACATGTGAATGTAAAATACAACTTCAAATCTTTTTAAAAAAGAAATCTGAATTTGCCATGGGCTATGTGTGGTTGTTAGAAATGTTGCCTTGCAGTAAGAAGCTCCTGGGTACAAATCCCATTTGGGGTCTTTTGGTATGAAGTTTGGATTCTCTTCCAACTACTCTGCTTTCCTCTCACAGTTCAAAAATATGACTAACAAGTTAATTTGGTCTCTCAAAATATGCGTGAATTCAAAGTGTGTTTGTACATCATTGTATTTCCTACGTGTCTCTGTGATGCCCCGTGTTGGCATAGCAACTTGCTTAAGGTGTACCCAAAAATAACCGCTGGAGATCTGCACCAACCCCATGTCCCTGCAAAAAAAGTGTGTATGGAAACAGGATGGGTGGGTTTACAGAGTCACACTGTGGAGTTTTATTATATTAGACACATGGGCAGTTGCCCAGTGCAGCATCAGAGGGGTTTAGGAGGAAGAATATGTGCATAAGTAATAGATCTGAAATAAAATAAACTTTTGGTTGAAACTTGAGCTGATTTTTCACACTTTTCTTCATGTGCAGAATAGGGAGTTGCCGCCCCCTGCTGGCTGCTCAGAATAAGGACCTTGTATGTGCTTTTGATGATTACGCGACAGGCATTGACTGTGTTACTTCTAAAAGGTTGGCGTCATGTTTGGTGCCCAAAACCTTTATTTTGTTTTAGGAATCTCTTCTATTTGGAATCAGCTATAAGGACCCAAAAATTGCAAGTTTCATTAAGTTTACCTGCATCTCCAGGGCCTTGACTCGATGCCGGTGGTTCCTCACCTCCTCCTGCAGCTCAGACATTGTCTCCCTCAGCTCTTCAAGCTGCTGCTTTCTGTTTTGGTTCTCTTGAAGCCAGAATGAAATCTCATCTGTGCAGCGAAACATGTCCGGGCAACGTTTTTCTGTCGTTCCCACACGAGGCAGAGTTGCCATCAGGCGGCACTGTCCGTTAGGCATCAGCTGGCTGCTGTATTCTCCACAGTGTGTCTGGTTCGAAGTTTGGTTGGTGCCACTGTCCACATCACCTGCACTGTCAATCTGTATGACTGTTGGGGCATCAGGATTCAAGTCAGAAAACGCTTCTAGGATTGAGGAAGAAGGGTGCCAGTCAGCATCTTCATAGGTGCCCTGGTTTAAGTCAGGTACATTCCAGTTTGACTCCATCTGCATGTCATTTACATCCCTTGGTTTCCGGGTGTTCTTGTCCAAAATATTTTCCTTGGACTCTTGTGCATCCTGCAGTTCAACTTTAGAATGTTCATTTGAGTCCACAAAGTCAGTACTGGCATAATGGAAATACCAGCCAGTGAGTAAAAATGTCCACAGCACTAGTTCTAACTTCATATTGAAAATTTAGCAAGTTGCCCTGTCTGGCTGCTGTTGACTTTACTCCATTGTAAATCTAATTTACTAGTGTAATCAGTTCCAGGATGAACATCAGGAGACAACATTGTAGCAGCAGAATGACGTCTAGTGTGGTTCCACATTCAGAAGCCGGTAACCTTTACCTTGAGTTGATAAAATTCTCGTGATATTTACTAAATCTTTTTGGATGGACTGCGGCTGAAAATTATTTTTCAAAAACAGATGAAGTAAAAGATTCTACTTTTTCTGCTCAGCAATGGCCTGACTGTAAGAAATCTGTAAAAACAACAAAAAACAATCCATTGCTCTATGTTTGCTGCCTCAGACATGACTTTGCCAATGTGTTTATGGAAACAAATAGTTTCAAGCCTTATTTCATGGTCTATATTGTCAATGTTGCAAATTATGGTCACATTTAGCTTTAAAGCAATTAAAATGCAGGTTTTAGACTAGTCAACCCTGTGATTAATAGGTAACTTCCCAAATACATATCTAATTAATGCAGTTCTCTGTTAGATGCATCACTGTAAATATTTCATTTCAAAGGAAAAAGTCTGAAAAGGGGAAATTAGCTTTGAGAAGGACAGTCCTACCTGTGGCCATGGCTCAGTCCTGAATTCAACTCAGTAGAACGGCACCTACACAGCTTCACTGTAAGACCGTGTGTATACGTGTGTGTGTAGGCGTGTGTGGGTGTGTTCAGCACCGGGTATGACATCTTATCCTGATAATCTGATAAGAAGATTGGAAGCCATTTCCCTTAAAGGTAATAAATTACAAGGAGGATCAGAGTAACCTGACTACAAATTAGACTAAATACATTATAGGAGATAAAGAACCAAATAAATACTGCACATATAGTCTATATTTTCATAAAATAATAATTTTAATTGTTAAATATTATATCATTTTGCTTTTACTTTAGTGTTGTCCTCCACTTAACTTCAGGCTTGCACATTTGCTAAGTTCGAGTGTTCAGTTTCCCATTACTCTTTTAATGTATTTGTTGTTTCAATAATTTTTTTTGACATTTGCTCCTCTATTTTCCCTGAAGCACTTAGATTTAACCTGAACTATGCAGTACAAATTACTGTACTTTGCAACACCTTAAAGACTATCACAATACATATGCTTCGGTCACCTCCATAATAATTAGTATCTCTTGGAGATATGTGTACAGCTCTAAAATAGGCTGTTTTTTTATTTTTTATTTTTATTGCAACAGCATAATTTCCATAATTGTTTTCAATCCAATCATTTATTAGACTGCTTCATTCGTTTGCTAAGAATTTCTTTGCTTTTAATAAAATGACTGTATCATAATTACTACACTCCTTACTTTAAAAAAGTTCCTTTAAATTTGGACTTCACAATTTTGATTTGAGTTTTAATTTATAAATGACAACAACAACTTAATGATGTGCAGAGAGGACCACTTCTCGTAGGTGTTCTTCACAATGGGAAACACAAGAGAACATGCCATTGAATTAGGGCAGTCACGTGTTGCTGTTCTTAAGCCATGAAATATCTACCGGAAAAAACTTTACCTCAAAGGCAAAATGTGAAACGTTTAAAATAGCTGGAATTGCAAGCAGCTTGGAACCCTGAGTAATCTTTACCCCCCAAAACCATGAACAAGACGGGCTGCCAAAGATTGTGAAGGATGTTATCTTACTTATTTATTAATTGTGTGATTTGAGTGTTCATGCTTTTAAGCGGACCTGGAGGTCTTTCTAAATGTAATAGTCCCATAATTCTGTGTTGAAATTCATAATTTTATTTCCATAGTGTTCAAATGCACTGTAATATGTTTTATTATTGTGTCAACTTTTCCGATGTCCATTTTTTGTAACTGAAACATTTATCTGTTAGGTTATCAAACTTGGACAGCGTTAATCTTCTGTAACTTTGAGATTTATAACATATTTTTGAACTTAATTGATCATGATTACAATTATTAAAGAGCAAAAAATGAAAACCGAAGCAAATTGATGTCTGTATGTCCTCCCTGAACATGGTGCCCTGTAGATGGACTGAACTAAGTGGGGGCCCAAGGTCAAAGCTGCACTAATGGGTTTATATGTAGCTGCCTGCCTCCTGAACAAGCTTGTGTTGCTCCATTAGAGAAAGAAAAACAACCCTGAAACTTTTTAATGGGCTCTGACTTCAAGTAAAGCTTTTATTTCTGTCAGGTAAAGTGTTTTGACATGCAAAACAAAAAGTATTAGACTTTTACTTGACTTGAACATTGAACCAAATGAATGTGGTAATATTAGCTGTCAAAAATGACCTTTTTTTTCTGTCACAGCTTTATATTTTCAGCTTTGGGGGGTTATTTAATAGAGCTGATGATACAACACCTGACCAATTTTCATTTTGATAAAAACAGGTGCAAATGGAGATAATCTTTAGATTCTTTCAGTCTTGATCAAAATGGTAAACAGGACGACCAACACTTTTAAATACTTTCAAATTTGCCATTTGGTAAATTTTAAATGCATTGAATAATAAATGTGTTCCAAAAGAGCAACAGATGTCAAGATAAATTAGAACTAGATTGTGTTTGAAAAATCTGTAATATGCCAATGAAAATGATTATAATTTTATTTTATTTTTTTTAATTCAAAATATTAATATTTACATAATATTTAACATTTTTGTATTCCTAAAGCCTTTTTTCTTTTCCTGGTAGATACAAGAGATAATGAGGATGGTGATGTGTGGATGTAGGTGGAAAATATGGAGGGCCTTTAATTGGTTGTTTACTTTTGCAGAGTAATCTATATTTACAGACCTCTTGAACAAAATCATAGAGGGTCGCAGTGACGTCAGTTTGTTTGTGCGTAATGTTTGAGTGTCCTTGGCTGAAAGGGTATAAAATCAATCGATCGGTCAGAAGTAAACAAGAGGAAAGACAGAAATCTTTGGTGAAAGGAAGAGCAGAAAGACCAAGGAGAAAAGGTTATTATTATTATTATTATTATTATTATTATTATTATTATTATTATTATTATTATTATTATTATTATTATTTCTTCACAGTAGAAATAGATATTTTAGAATATTTAAAACATTAAATAGCTATGATGGCAGTTGTTTTATTTAAGTTTAAACATTTAGATTCTGAAAACGTTAATGGTGAACTTTGCCTGCATGGTCTTAATGAGAAGCTTTTATGTTGTTAATCTCCCGCAGAAATCAGAAGAATGCATCCTGTGTTGTTATTGGTGGTTGCAGTGACGGTGGGCGGGGCCAGAGCGACCCTCAGCCGCTGTTGGGAGCGCCTGAGCTGCCAGGATCTCATCTCTGAGAGCAGGATGACGGTAAATAGAATCAGACACATTAGGCTTCATGAAAGTCAGTTTGGGTATAATGTCACATTTAAAAAAAAAAATTAATCAAATCTATTTCCATGAGTAATATTATCATCATATAAAGGATTCATTTGATTACTAATGTCATTTATTTAAACAAAACCTCTTAATTTTTTAGAGATTAAAGATAGACAAATACATATACAATCAGAATGGTAATGCAAAGTATCTAATCTTGACAAATTAGATACTTTGCATCCAGAGACAGAAAGTTGTGACAAACATGTGAAATCTGTGACGACAAAGAATATCACAGATGTGACAAGAGGAAACTATTTTCCTGTTAACGTCAAATATAGTCTGCTGAGGTTTCCTTTGCACACTGAAGCAGTTTGAACATGTTGTAATTTCACAGAATAAGAGCATTTCCAACATTCAACTTATAGAGATTAATTGTTCTGAATAAAGAAAATAAAGTGGGTAACCTGTAATATTGTTGTGAGAGACAGTTAAAATGTTTTTGAGAAATATGCTTCTTTTTTGGTTGCTGAATAATTGTTCAATTTGCCTTAAGAATAAAAAGTTATTTGGGTTGTTGGGTGATGTTAATTCTGGTTGTTTGGACATTATTTGTGGGGATTCTCAAGAGTTTGTACTGGGTCCCAAACTTTGTCTAATTTATGTAATTGACAATATTCACGAATAGCAAGTGGAGATAGCAAGTTCCAGTCAATGGGATTCATTCATTCAATGTTACTGAATGAAATTGAAGCATCATTAGAATTTAAAATATGTTTTTTCTCTCACAATTTCCCAATTGTTTGCTCATCCTGCAGGAGTGTTTCCAGCTCTGTGGACTTGACCCTCATGAGATGACCACCATAATTAGCAGTGTTCACCTTCAGCATCCTCCTTCATCCATCTTTCTTTCTCCTTCACCCTCTTCCTCCTCCTCTCAAGCCAAACATTCCTACTCCATGGAGCATTTCCGTTGGGGGAAGCCTCTTGGGAGAAAGCGTCATCCAGCAAAAATCCCTGCAGGCAAAAAGGTAGACGGGGACTCAGCTGAGACTTTCCCTGGAGAGCTGAGGTGGTGGGAGCTTTCCAGGGAAAAATTGACAGCTGAGGATGAGGCGAGAGAAGAGGAAGCAGAAGAGGTCTCCAATGAGCATCATGATAAAAAAGACATCCCGTACAAGATGAAGCACTTCCGCTGGAGCGGCCCTGTGGCGGGCAAACGCTACGGGGGCTTCATGAAGAGCTGGCAGGAGCACAGCAAGAGGCCCCTCATCACACTCTTCAGAAACGTCATCAACAAAGAAGGAGAGGAGGAGAAGAGAGCAAAGTGAGGAAGAAGGGAGGAAATGGAAATGAACCAGAGGGAAAAATGGTCAAAATACAAAATATTATTACATTTATCTTATAACTAAATATGTAATAATTACTTTACAGTCTTTTCTATAGAAAAAAAAATTTTATTTAACAACATTCATAGTTTGTTTTGTGTATGTCAGAAAATACAGATTGTTGATACTGAAACTTTTTATTTCTTTATCTGTAGATGTAAAAATAACACAGAAAAAAAGAGTTAAAACATATAAAATAGGTTTGTGGTGAGTATTTTATTTAAATTTAAAAAACACATTTATTGATGGTCTTACTTAGAGTTTCAGTACTGTAACTTATTTTTTAATTGGTGGAAGTGTTTCTCATGAACAAGGAGCTGAAAAGAGACAACAGGAGTGACACCAGTTATGGTTTTGGACAGAAGACATACAGATACAGACGATAGAGAGAATTATCATGTTAGATATAGAAGGTTTTCTTTCAAATCCATATTTCTCTGCCCTGTTTTAAAGCGGAAATTGTGATTTATATGTCTAAGATCTTTAAAAACAACTGCATGCTCTGTCATGGCCACATGAGGGCAGTAGTTACACATGACTTGCACACTTCTGAATCTTAATTATATGGACTTAAAGTTGGGCATGAACACGTTGCAGGGCAGTAACACTAAGTTATTAATACAAATACAAATTAATTTTCAGTTTTCTTACTTCAGCTCCACTCTTGTTCATATATTGTCAATATTAAAGAAATGTTGGATGATAAAAGAAAGGGGAGTCATGGTGATATTTTAATTTTCACTTCATGAAGTTATTGTGGATGTCATGAAAAGTATAAAGAGTGCTGCAAGCAAAACACATGTGGTATGTGATTTTTTCCTCTCCTTTTAGATGTGCAGATCCATAAACCGCTAAGAATGATTATGAACAATGACTCATTATAACAGGCAAAAAGGTCTGAAAAAGATGAGACTGAGACAAAAAAAAAAAAAAAACTGGTACATGAAACTCATGCAAATGTTTTACTCCTCTCTTGTCAATTAGTTACCATGACAACTGACAGGCATCACTGATGAACCATAGCACCAAGTCGGTTTCAGGACAACCAATACTTTTTAAATATATATTTTTAGACTCTACAGGAAATGGAGAGGAGAGCGAAGAGGAAGAGATGCTGCTCAGAGACTTGCTGCAGTTTATTTTTGTAAAGGTGAATTTCTGAGAACAGGTGAAGTTTTGTTTTCAAAAATAAATCTCACACAACATCTCCCTCCATCAGTCAGACCAGAAACTGAACGGCAGCTGCATCAGTTCACTCAAGACATCCTTCCTCCTCCACCCACACACACACACACCCACGCACACCACCCCCACACACCCACCCGCGCACCCCCTCACACCCAAACACACACACACTCTCAGCGTAACAGCTCAGTTTTAAGAATATTTAAAAAAAGAATTTCTATTGATATGAAAAGAAAACAATTTTGGGCCCAAATATTTATTTCTAGGTTGCTGTAACTAAAATATCAAAGTTGACTAACTATTTGGTGAAGAATTTGGAAGTGAACACATGCCTGTGTTTAATAATATTTCAGCTTATAAAATGATCTTCTGACTTGCAAATCTTCATATTTCCAAGACTATGTCTCTGATTTAAACCCTTAATTTGACTTGTCAGGAAGAGTTAAAAAGTAAGACAAAATGTTACGTTCACAAAACTGAACTATAATATCAAAAATCCAGGTAAAACTAACCTGAACATAAGACTAAACAAAACATTTAACCATATGATCTGATTAATCATTTGGCACATAATTTATTTATTTTTTTACTGTAGTGATTAATAAATGCCCTGTGTACTTATGTTAAGTACTTATGTACTTATGACTGACTCTGTTTGCATATGTGTCCTGCCTCTCTGCTCCAGCTGTTAAAAGGTCAGAGTTGATCAGTGGCTGTCCAGGCCTTTTAGAGCCACTGACACACCAGCAGCACAATGATGATGTCACTGACTCTACTGGTGCAGAGGAACTGATCCACAGCTGCACTGAAGCAGAAGTTATTCACAGAATCATGTTCAAAATGGCTAATTTAAACATCACATTTTTAATTAGTTTTTTCTTTCATATTATAACCATAACACACCATGTTTCAATTTCTTTTACACATTAGATTTAAAGCTCTTCAAAAGATGTGAATTAATCTGAGAAAAGGCATGTAGAGCATGAGGTATTTTCCATCTCGTTTAAAACATTTTACAAACTTTGAAGATGATTTGAATCTTGATTTAAAGCAAAACCTGATATAATAATGGCAGAGTTTATAAATATGATCTGTAACTAGCTTTGATGAATACCTTTCTTGATCAACAGAACAGAGATTAATTCAAAATGCGAACTAAAACTGATGTTGATAAACAGGTAATTTCTATTTGTCATTTTAATACTAGTTGCTTGCAATTTTTCAGAAAAGGTGGAAAACATGAAAAAATTCCATAACAATTTAATTTACAGGTCAAAATTAGTGTGAAATAGTGAATTTATTTCAGTGACTCAATTTACTCAGTGAAACTGATTGTAAAGATTAATTACATACAAATTGATGTTTTCTAACCTTTTTCTCTGTTAATTATAATAATTTTCCACTGAATAACTGATGAAAACATTTAATTCCATAGAGGATTAGAATATTACACCAGACTGATAAAAACAAAACATATTCAAATACAAAACATGATCTTATGAAAAGTATGTTTAATACCTGCTTAACGGTTGTTATTTTCAAATGTTACTTTTATGTAGACAAACAGAACACATATTTCAATTTCCAGTACAGTTTTGCGGATTGCAGCATAAAAAAGAGCTCAGAGAGTCATTTTGCAAAGCACACTAAACTACACAATGTCTAAAATATATGATGGTACCTGTGATGAGAAGTTATATAATCACATAGATCCAAAATCCCTATTGGACTCAGTCAGAACATTTCCATAGAGTCACTTTGCATCAGCAGCTCCATGCTCCAGTGCTCTGGGAGAGTTTATAGTCCTGACAGTTGAACACTGGATGACTGACAGCTGTCCTTCATCACAACAGAAGACACAGAAATCCTCCTCATCAAAAACATGACTTTGATCTGCGTCCTCATCTGGACTCTCCTCTGCTGCTGCTTCACAGGTAAAGTCCAGAGAATCCAACTCCTCTCCTCTATGAACATCTGACCCTCTGAAATGAAGCCGACTAAACCATGAAGCTGCTGCATGTTTTTGTCTCTGTGTCCTCAGAGGTCAGAGGTCAGGTCACAGTGAGTCAGCAGCCTGGAGCACTGAGAGCTGATCTGGGAGGAACTGTCAACATCAACTGTAGGATGAGTCGAAATGTTCATGTTCACAGCAGCTCCTCCCCTTGTTTAGCCTGGTTCCAAAAGAAATATGGACAAACTCCTAATCGGCTCATGTACTATGCCAGCACTCGAGAGTCAGGGACTCCTAGTCGTTTTTCAGGCAGGGGATCAAACTCTGACTTCACTCTGACCATCAGTGGAGTTCAGGCTGAAGATGCTGCAGTTTATTACTGTCAGAGTCAACACAACATCAACAATCAGTGGGTGTCCCCACAGTGAAAAACAGTCATACAAAAACCTCCCTCAGCCAAACTGAACAGAAACTAATGTTGCATTTGGAAGCTGCTGTGTAGACCAATACACTTCACTTAATATTAGCACATGTACAACGTTTCATGAACAACTTATAGCATGTTTGCCTTTTTATTTGTTAAATTGCATTAGACTTATTTGGAGGAACGAACCATCACTTTTTGATATACTTTGATGTGTTATTCAGCACATCTTCACAAGACATTCTACAATTGTTACTCATAATTTTCTTTTTTAAGAACTTGTCCAAGTCACCATAGCGAGACCATTACAGAGCTTGATTATAAGAGAACATTTGATGATTGTGAATGTAACCATGACCAAATCATGGGCTACAAAATAATTTAAATATAAAACCTGATGAATCCATCTGTATTTAGTCAGTGGTTATAAACACTTATTGTTCTATCAGTAACAGCATTGTGAGTAAATGATGGTTAATGACCAGTTAACCATCATCTAATGATGAACTAATGATCAGTTATTGTTTCTGAGCCTCATCATTGGAATAAAAAAGCTTTCAAAGATTTGCTTACTGGCAAGTTTGAACAAGATAAAAAAAAAAAAAGACATAGGTTTTTCATTAAAAAAAATAACGAGAGGTATTTTCTCACTCTAAAATAAGACAATCTGAATTTTGCTGTCCTGCAGCTTATACTTTAAGTGCTGGATACAGACCACATGCAATTTTTCAATGTAAAACAACATTTACACCGTGTTCCAAATTATTATTCAAATTGGATTTAAGTGTCATAAAGATTACATTTTTTTGTTGTGCTGTTAGATTTGTAGATGGTATTGTGTGTCAGGGCTCTTTCAATCACTATAATTAATTTCAGAGACCTGGGTTGATTAGTTTGTCTGGTGAGCTCAATTAAAGGAAATATTCTTAAGAAGAAGCAGAAGATCTGAGGATGGAATGCAGTTCATATCAAAACAGCAGCTCTGGGAAGGTTTTCTGACATCCTGCAAAGAAATTCAAGCAGAAACTTTCCACAAACTCACAAGTTCAATGGATGCAAGAATTGTGCAGGTGATATCAAAGAAGGTCCTATGTTAACCTGTAACTCTGTCTGTTAAGATGTTTTTGATTGAAATAGCTTTTGATTTTAGTACATGTGACCACTTAATGCTGCACA
>CAEFZY010036803.1:0-10666 GCA_903066815.1 Brachyrhaphis roseni
TATATATATAATATATATATATAATATATATAAATCTAATGCATATTTATCACTTTTGTGAAGCTTCTTCTCTCAGATGGAAAATAGATTCAATTGAAAGAGCTTGCACTCGACAAACCAAGGGTGCAACATGTCAAGTAGAGAAGATCTGTGTTTAAAGCTCTGGAAGTCAGATTGGAGCTCAAAGTTAATTTTGCCTCAATTGTGTCTTTCAGCACAAATCTTTTAAAGGCACTGTATCCTTCCTGCTTTCAACTAAATTCACTGAGGGAAGAATTTACTGAGGGAGTCGTGTAGACCTCAACATTGTTGGAATAATTACTTCCCTTTGATCAATGGCGGAGGCACAAAAAGAATGATGCTAAACAAAGGACCTTCATCCAACTATTGAAAGAGATCTCTACAAATAAATTACAGTATTGTTTTGTTACTGCTGGATGTTTTTTGTTATTTTTTTTTTTTAGCAGTTTGTCTAAAACTAATTAGCATAAAGAATAAAAAGTCAAAGCTACTAAATTGCTTTCATTAACAGCGAGTAGATGTGAATTGGGAAGCTGGACGATTGTCAACCTCACCTGTGTTAGCAGACATCTTCTATGAATGTGGGTCATTTGTAAAAGGCAAACGTTTTACTGAGAGACTTGTTTTTGTGGGCATAACGCTAAATATTTGTGGAAGAGTCATTTTGGCAATTCAGAAAAACAAGCAAGAAAAACATTTTTAGGGTGGCTGGTAATTTATCTAAAATTATCATAGAACAAATTCAAAGGCATGAAATGTAGAGAATTCTTGGCCAGAGATTAGAATAAAATCTGTCCATCTGTCTGTCTATATGATTTGTATGTATTTTGCAATGGAAATACATGGGTGAGTTTTAAAACTGTAGCAACACGTACCCAATAGTTACCGGTTTAAGCTGAACACAAAAAATAAATAGGAGGAAAAAAAGGTCATGGTAGGTCAAGCTAAACTACCATAACCTGAGAGCTTTTTAACAATAAAGTTATTTATATTTGTAGTCTGGGATTCCAGAAGAGTAGTTTTTTTTTTCAATCCCAAGTTGTATGGATAAAAAAAAGATAAAATGAAAGAATTATAAAATTATAAAAATAAACAGCAAATCCTATCAAGCGCTTTTAAACTCAGAGAGATATCAAGACATCATCAAGTTTGTTTTCTTTACTTGCCTGCCAGGCCTTTTTATTGCATCTGTATTGAATTATTTTTAACAAATGTAGGACTTCAAAACCTGATGTTGGATATAATTATGCTAAAAATGATGGGATATGAACAACTACTCAAGGTCAACCTGCTTGCAGTAAAAATATCTGTATTTTTTGCTTAGAAAAAAAAGTTATATTTTATGATCATTTGAAGAGTACCAGTCTGAGTTTGGTTACAACCTAACCGGTGATTAGGATTGATGTAATTTATGTCCAGACAACAATCTTCAGAGGCATGCTTGATGATAAAGAGGAGTGGAGTATCCTCCCTGTAATCAGCTGCAAAACAAAAGCTCTAAAGACAGGCTATAATAGGGCTTTGATACTACAATCCTACAATCTTTTGCCAAGGCATTTCATGGCTATGCCTTTAAACGAGGGATATTATGTAAAGTCGATTTTTTGGAGCTTCATATCATGTTATAACGTTATTCTCTCATCAATAACATATGTGAAGTGTTGCTTTTATTCTTTCATACATGTTTGAGTCTTTTTATAACAACTGAAGGTAACAGTTACTTGACTGTGGTATAAAATGGCACTCTGTGGATGGTAAATATATAATAGTGCCTCTTTAAGAAACCCAGGAAAAAGCAGGAAACGGTGAACAAACTTTTATGTTAACTAGATTAAATAAATGTAGTTAACATTAGTACACACAAAATGACACAACATTTTATGGTAAAATCAAAGTTTAATTCTTTTGGCCAAATTCAGTTGCATATTTTTGATACATAAAGAGCTGATGTGGCATTCAAGGGATTCAGGAAATGCTTTAATTTTCATCCAGTTGTTTAGCTGTCACTGTATGGCTACGGCAGGCATTTTTCCCCTCTCTCTCATCATTACATGCCAAGTCGTGTTATGACATGACATGACTCAGGAAGTGAAGGCTAATTCTAGTATATATGAAAACTGTATAAAGCAGCTGTAAGCAGAGTGGTATGAAATCCCTCTCACCAAAACATACATTTACACAACAATAAAATGAAAACCCACTCTGCTCCTCTGAGAGTGGGAACACAGTGCACTGCTATTGTTAGATCCATCTTTTCTTTTTTCTCTCTCTCCTTGTCTCGCAGCGAGTGTGCGCCCAGCCATCTCTGTGGAGCGAGCCACTCACAGTTGCTCAATAATCCATTTACTTGCATTTGCTATAGCCGTGACTGTAATTTCAATCACATAGCCAGCAGGGAGATAAGTTAGGAGCTGCCTACTAAAAGCTGCCCATTGGTGACATGGGCTGAAATCGAGTAATGGATCCTTGCTCATTGCCTTAGTCATAAATCATCTGCTCCACAGCAATGATGTTGGGGGAACAGCGAAGCTGCCATTTGTACACAACTATTCTTTCTAAATATCTGTTTTGATGGAAAACAGAGTGCATAAAAACATACTGTTTTCCAACTTTGTATCTTGTTCTGACTAGAGAAAAATAGGCATTGTATAATTTAACGAACTACTTCACAATTCCTTTGTTTTACTTACAGCTGCCTTGGTTTGACATCAAAGAAACACTGCAACGCACAATTATTTCTCAAATGCATGTCTCATAATTGTGACTACTTTGGGAGTTTTTGGTTTGGTGATCTTTCTTCAGCTCATGAGCTTTGATCAAATTTACATAATGACACTGTGTGTGAACACACACAGTGTCGACTCCAAGAAAATTGTCCGTGTGCCACGGAGAGTCATATTACCATATCGCCGTCGTTCCTGCCAGCTTCTGTCCCCTACAAACCATCTCATGCTGCCTTGCCTCATTAGCATTGCAAATAGCACCTAAAGCAAGAACAGCGATAGCAGCAGCAGAGGAAATAGGACAGAATTAACAAATTATGTAAGAAGCGTGGAAAGGACGGAAAGAACAGAGCATGTGTAGCAACAAGGAGGTGGGTGATGAGGAGGAGGTGGCAAGAGTGTATTACAAATCTGATTACACCTTTAACTTGACAGTCTAAGATGACATCTATTTATATTGATCCTGTGACTCACTGTTGATGAGATTAGATACAAACAGTGCACTGTTTTCTTTTTTTCTTTGCATTTACAAAAAAAAAAAAAAATCCCAGTATTTTCAGTTTGAATAATCCCACCTGGATGGATTTTTTTTTAAAAATAACTCAGTGATTAACAACATTTCATTAATTTGAGAAAATAATCAGCTTCTTGAATTTCTTGTTAAATACAAATTTCTCTATATGTAAAAATGGTTTGAACGCTAATAACTGCTTCAGTTTTTATTTAGTGCAACTTCTCGACAACAATAACAATCAAATCTTCATCACACTGTATAAAATAATGAGCTTTGGGAGAGTCCCCTCTAAAAAGAACTACAGTAATTCCAAAATTCAGTTCAAAGTCAAAATAAATTAATTCACAGCTGTAATTCACCAGCAAAATACTCAGCTCTAACATGATGTACTTCTCATGTACTTCACGATATACTGATATATCAAAATATATCAGTATTTTGATATAAGACAAAATACTGTCTTATATCAGACAGTATTTTGTCTGATATAAGGAATAAACAGAGGGAGAGGAATAGATGATCTGTGCACCGTTCCTCACAGCTTACATTATGCATGAATCTGGAACACAGCTGCTCATTCACATGCTGTAGTGCTTTGGTTGTTAAAACGCAAAAGGAGTGCAATTCTTACAGAAAAGGGATCAGATTAAACTATATTGTAATAATGGCCTCTTTTTAAATGCTACAAGGTTGTCAAAAATAGATAACACAAATGTATTTATTAGCTTTGATAGTTGGGACATGAAAACTTCAACTTAAATTAAGTTTAAAAGAAAGAATAAGTGTATTTTAAGGCAAGAGTAGCTGCATACATTATCAGCAAGAAGTCACATAAAAACTGCCTGTGTTTAACAGCTGAACCACAAATGTACACAGCTGTCTTGGTGGAAAGTTGTCTCTTTTCTTTTGAATATAAAAAATTGCTCCTTAAAAATATATATTACATATTTGTTTAGTCCTAGTACATAATGTCAGGATGAACTTCACTTTTCAAGTTCGTCTAATACAAAAACATCCCTGTTGAGTTCGAAGTTGTCAAAACTGTAACCAAAATGTACAATTCACTTGATTAATTTTGACAATCTAAAAAAAAACCTACAGCTTCTCTGTGAAGCAAAAATGAACATAATTATGTACAAAAGAAATGTCTTTCTGAAGGTCTGAGGAGGAGAACAAAATTTCAAAGTAAAGCTCACTACTTAAAACAATATAAAACTGTGAATTATCTCTAAATGTGTTTGTAAGCTTAAGAATTATTCCCATAGTTTTGCTAGTACAGGATTAAGAGCCGAATGTACTTCTCTGCATCTGTAAATGCGAGCTGCTGACAGGAACTCCATGTTATTAACACTATTTTGCAACTTAGCTGAACCACAGCATTACACTTTCAGATATAAAGTTTTCACCAAAACAGGCTTTTATAGTGGGATGATTTATACAACTGAACTGTGAACTGAAGAGAAATATTATTAAGACACGTTTTGCTAGAAAAATAATGTAAATGGTGGCAAAGGCAGCTCTCTCCACACTTTATTTTTATCCTTTCAAGTCTCTTTGAAAGGATTTGGCAAGTTTTTAATAGGCACAACCCACACATTCAACTTCTGCAGCCCAACCCAAGAATACATTTCTCTTTTGAAGGCGACAGTATTATGTATTTTCCAGGCACGCGGTGCCATTTTATAGTACAATCAAGTAACTGTTATCTTCAGCTGTCATAAAAATGCAGTATATGTAAAACATAAGTTAAAATGAAATGTCTCTTTAAGAAGCCCCTGCTCTTTCTGACTCTCTTCCTTCAGAGCGCCCTCACAACAATGCTTCTTGTTGTGCCGTTAAGAACCATTCTTAGAAACGTTGGACTGAGAAGTAGCTTGTATGATAAGCTCAGCAGATGCACAGTTCCAGCAAGTGCTTGCTAATTGCTGCTGCTGCTAGTCTAGAGGAGCTGAGTGGGGATTTTGTGGTGGAGGAGTGGGTTGTGAAGCAGAAACTCGACTCGGGATCTGCAGCTCCAAGGAGGAGGTGGGGCTTCATGAGAGCAAGTGTTTAGGCACCCCTGAATGATTGCATTTTCTTTCTTTTACTTTAAACATAGAATATTATTTTTCACATGCCAAATAAAACACAAAAAAAGCTCATTTAGCAACATTCTTAAATTATAATTAAAACAAACACGAGTGGAACTACTGTGATTGTGGTCTGTGGGTAGTGGGAATGGAAATATTGAAAACAAAACATATAAAAAGTTAGCCCAGAAGGCAGAAAAAGCTAACTTCCCTCCCTCTGCTCATCTCCCTCTAAAGTCAAGGTCAGAACCTCGTGTGGTTTCATATTAATAATAAAAAATGGCTACAGAAGATGACTGATGCATTAAGATGCCCAGTGGTGACCAAGTCCACTACCATTAATTCTATTGACTGGTTTCTAAATGATATGAGTCGGAGAGCGACGTTGGTAAAGATCAAAACCAATAACAACAAACGCGGCTTGGTACATATAAAAAGCGTCTGCCCTTTTTTGGTAATTTTATAAGATTTTAACCACAAAATAATAGACTAAACTGTGTCCTTTAAACAGCTTCACGACAGATCTGAAGCCAAAGAAAACTACATAGTTTGAGATGCCAGGGGCATTGTTCTTTGCACTTATTCTAATTGCTGGTGACATATAATGACGCAGGGCTCTTTCTGAATGAGCCTGCCCATTATGCGGAGTGAAAGCCGGTCTGGTGTGTTTGGTATGTGGAGGCCCCTGCTTCTCAGTGGGGGGAAGGCTGGACTTGGACGGCTCTGCGCTGTGGCTGCAGCTCTGCTCGGCGCACGGCGGGGGGAACACAAGGAACCCTATAGTCTGGTAATGCAATATTCATGGTGGGGTGTGAGCAGAGCAGTTAAACACAGCAAAGTTGTGAGAAGACCTTGCAACCCTCTATCAGGGAGCAACTGCAGCTTGGGCTCAAAAAGCCTATTCTCATGTTCCAAGTATTGTCCCTTTCTTTCTCTGCTCTCCCTGCTGCTGCTTCTGTTTTTTTGTTTTTTTTGCTGCCACTCGCACAGCCATTAATTTTTAATAACAACTTAAATGGCTGGCTTGACGAGCCTGTGCGGTGGGGCAGGGCGGGGGGCAGCAAGTCAAGGGATCTTGCCTCTGGTTACAAACTGAGAAATAAATTTGCAGAGATCAAGCTAAACATACAGCGAGTGGAGATATATATATATATATATATATATACACACACAGCGAGGAAAAATATCAACTCTGCTGCTGCCATTCCAGCTTAATTAGAATTTCAGCTCTTTCATCTTGAACTTTCAATTGCGACTGCAACAGGAAATTGAGATCAAATTAAGATAGAGTGCTTCTTGGAGGCCACCAGAAAGATTGGGTTTGCACATTAAATATCTAAATTTGTCATAGGGCAGATATTAACTAAGGCGGTTAACTTTAAACATTAGGTTCAAATTTCTAAACAATTTGTGAAATGTGTAAACGACTGTGATGATTGCATTATATTTCTTGGCCCTACGTCGCCTGTGAGGCAAACCGATCTTTAAAAGGAAAAACTGTTTCGAGTCGAGAAAAGCCTCACTCAAATATCAAGACAATAAAAATGAACTCGGATAAAGAGTAAAACAGTGGAGTCTGCAGTAGGAGAGTATAAATAATTGATTCACCTCTTCAAGGCAGACAAGGTTGTGTGGATGTTGTCAGTAAGGTGGCAGCACTCAGGTTTTCCCCTGCATTATTTATTTTCCGCATTGGGGTGGTCTGACCCACTCTTGTAATGAGAGCTGGAGTCACGGTCTGTTTGGAGTCCCGGGGCAACGCCGTGCGACCGTGTCCCTGGATCACTGCTCAACCACACAGGGCCCTACATAGCCAGTGTTTGCTCAGACTTCACTTGGACTGTAAAAGTCAAACCTTGTTGACACATCTGTGCTGTCTCTCCCCGAGGCTAATGGCTAATACATCTGCCTGCTTCTTTTCAGAGGGCGAGGGAAACTACAAGAATCAAATGCTGAGAAGACACTGGTAGCAGAAGAAAAGCTGAAAAGTTATCTGGGGAATTTAAGTCAAGTAAGACAGCTACATTTGTTAAGAGGTATTTTGGGAGAAATGTTGAGGACTTGATGCTATCAGTCTATTTTTCCTAGCTCTTTTCCCAGGTAATGCATAGTTTAGCCAGGTTACTCTTCTAGATTAACCAAAAATATACATAACTTCCTTCTCCAACTACTTATACAATTAGAACCCATATACTCTTATCAGCTAATGTATTTTAGGTAGACCATACCAATAGCAGATTGGGGCTGTTTTAACTTCAAATGGACCTTTATTCTTCATCACTGGAGTACAATTTACTTAGGATGCATTCACACCAGCTCTGTTTAGTCTGCTTTAATCAAACTCTAGTTCATTTGTCTAGAAAGTCCAGGCCGTTTGGGGAGGTGTGAATGTGCAATTGAACTCTGATGCGGACGAAAAAGGCGAACTCTGACCCTCCTGAAAACCTAGGTCTCCGTTCGACTAAAATGACCTCTAGAACAGTTTGAATGCATATGTGGATTCAAGCGGACCAGAGACCATCCCAAAAGCAGGAACCACACTGTAGCGCAGGGGATTCTGGGTAAATAGAACCAAAGCAAATGCACAAGTCTAGCACTACTGGGAAGAATGGGTTGAGGTCTTTTACCAAAGACAAAAGAGAAATCCTACATCAGCTAAAATCTGATGCTACTCTACTGCGCTTGCATTTAGTGAAGAAGGAAGTTGTGCTCGTCTTCTTCTAAGGTTTTCTTGTCGTTTCCTGCAGTTGTTCTTGGTGCATTACAAGCGAGGGATGGAAACAGGTTTTTCAATTAGTTTGGTTCATTTGCCGTGTGAAAGCAAACTGCACCAGCTGAAAATGTAACAATCATTCCAATTTTGGTCCCTAATCAAACCGAGTCCACCGAACCATAAGGCGTGAAAACACCCTTTGTGTCATGTTCAAGGTACCAGCTTGAGGTATTTTGAGCTTTGTGACTGTGCATTCTTCTTCTGATCAGTAGGATCTTCTGTAGACAACAGACGATGGGTCAGACTATGGTCACAGAGGGATGGATGTTGGCATCAAGAATAAAGCTCTGGCAATGAAACAACATCTAACTGAGATTGCAGATCCCAGTTGATTATTGAAGCCTATCTACTGGATACAAGTCAGGTACATAAGGCTATCATATAATCGTATTAGTAGTATCATTTGGCAACAAAAAACTAAGACTACAATCAAATAGGCAGTGGTTAATTTCATAGAGCTGCAGAGTAGTAAAAACATATAGGATAATACAACAATATTATTTAGTGCAATTTTCTTAATCGGCATCAATAAGTAAGCAACATGATTGCAACTCTAAATCCTAAGTGTACAATAAACTCAAGCGTACAATTACATGCTGGCATATTTTATGCCAGCATGTAATTGAAGTTACATGCTGACTTATAATGATTAGTCAACAGACCATAAAAGCTATTCCAGCAGAACATTTATTTATTTCCAAAGAGTCTGATAAAATCCAGATTTTTGCAAAAAAAATAATAAATTGTAACCTGACCACCATCCAGTCACAAAAACATAGTATTTGTAAGCTAGACATGCATTTATAAAAACCAGAGTGCCTGTCTTGTTAAGCAAGGAGCTCATTTTTTATGACAATTCTGGCTTCAGTGTGAAATTCACTTGACAGGTGGGTGTGAAAAACATCCACTCACACTTTTAAAATAGCACAAGTGACTCATTGGCCATGGCTAGTTTAACATCCTCACCTTGATGGGCAACTCACACTGTGCAAATAATACACCTATTGATTCTTGCATCCTGGCCTAACAAATGAACAAAATCAAGGCTGCAATGCAAACACGTTCATGAGCGAACATCTTCCATTCAGCAGAATGTACACACGCGCATACACACGCGTGCAAAAACACAGAAATCGGAGTAATCTCTCACTAATCAAGAACATTGATCACATTGTAAAACACATCTGTCTGCATGCCCCCCTCAGCGTAGGCAGAGACAGATTACACTGACAGGATGAAAAGACAAAGACTAAAGAGAGGGAAGCTATATTTGAAACAGGCAAGAGAAAGAAATGTGGCATAATGAAAGCAGAAAACTGAGGGTAGACTTAATATTAGTGACAAAAGGTCTGAATCTGGATCACGGCGATCTATAAAACAGATGAAAACGACCTCGAAGCAAGTCTCAAGCCAGCATTTTGGGATTAATGCAGAACAGATCTTTACCTCAAACTATGCAGAATTCTTACAGTTTTATAGCTGATTTACAAGTCAGATCAGATATGTGATATGGATTCACATCAATTTTCAACAATTGTATCTTAAAAAGTATTGACTCAATAAACATGTGCCTTTTCCAGAAAGGATTCCTTTCATGCTTCAAACTTGACTTGCAATGGTACGACAAACACTGATTGATACGGTTTACGTAATAGCTACTGATAAAGGGCAACAATCGTGAGGGCTAAGATAAGCAGAGAAAAATCTATTGCTACAACATGGAGCGATTTCTTTACACAGCCTTTTCGCCCTTGTGTGAGTCAGAGAGCCACGAGGTTTCATTAACAAGGGTAGCTGATAAAACCTCTGAGCTCAAGTGCAATCAAATGCACCAAATCTCTCAGGCAAAGCGTGCCTGTGTCATGGTTATGCAATCTTAAAAAAGAAAAAGACATAAGAAACTCCTGCACATTTCTATTCAGCCACATAAATAGAAATGATACAAAGCGTATCCCTTTAAATTCCAGAGCTTTATGAATTTTGAACAAATGTAGGAGTGCTCTTTTCCATTTAGGCTCAGTCTCTGTTTAATAAATAATGACATGAGGGAATTTCTGGTGTGTAGTTTAAACCCTAAAAGTGACAGAGAGTTTACCAAAAGGAGTTTTTCTTTGCCCCAGGTCGATAATTGGATGCCAGACCAGATGATGACAAAGATTCCAGGCCGATTAAGTCATTTTTCTTCCAGATTTATCATTTACTTTGAAATTAATATCAAGGTTTTTCCATTTTCTTTGGGTATGAAAGGTCTGTGGACTGGTGCGTAGAAATAAGCTGCATGGAGCAGCAAACTATAGATCGGGCCCTGGAGACATTTTCAGGTGATCCTTC
The DNA here is from genome assembly GCA_903066815.1 of Brachyrhaphis roseni. NCBI lineage: Eukaryota > Metazoa > Chordata > Actinopteri > Cyprinodontiformes > Poeciliidae > Brachyrhaphis > Brachyrhaphis roseni. The sequence goes on from CAEFZY010036803.1 coordinate 10,432, forward strand.
ATGCTTGTGGTGTTTTTCCACCAGCTCCCATTATTACCTGCTCATTGCAAGTACTTACCCTTCCCAAGAGATGGCTTTGTACAATGCTTCCTTAAGAAATATTGCAATTCCTTATAGAAAGTTTCCAGATGTATGGCTCATCAGTATGTATGCTAGTATGCGCCGGCCATGCAAAGGGTTGTTTTTCTAAAAAAAAAAAAATAATATATAAAAAAAAAAAAAAAAAAAAAAAAAA
>CAEFZY010036808.1:0-31652 GCA_903066815.1 Brachyrhaphis roseni
TAGATGACGAAGTATTTGACGAGCTGCCTCTAGAGTCCCTAAAGGCCGTCTTCAGGTCCAGCTGCTCTGTGGGGTTTAAGTTCAGCAACTCACCACTCTGACACGCTGCTGCCATTTTCCACAGCCTGAGGGGAACCACTGGACCGGACCAGACCGGACCATGAGTCAGGTATGGACCTTTCAGCAAGTAACTCATTCAATAACAGTTTGCTTCAGAAACACGCAGCTGTATAATTAGAATATCATCACTTTCTTAAAACAACTCACCCCCTTTTTATTGCAAAAAAATCACTTTTGGCTTAAAATAACTTGGGTCATTATTTCAGGACGGTGACAATATGTAGAAGTTCTGCTTCTTGCTTTAGTTTGCCTGTTATCAGAACACAAACAACCAAAATAAAAGTGTGTCTTGAACTGAAACCTGAATTCATCTTTATAGTAAACTTTAACCAGGTCTTGTTCGATTACGCTCAGAGACGAAGATTTTTCATTTCCAGGTCGAGAAGAATCAGTCTTATTCGCCTTCAGTTGATTTTCTTAACTCTGGGCCATCTGACTGTGGTTGAAAAAGAACCCAGAGTCTGTTTTCAGTGTTGAGTTGAGTAAATGAGAAACAACCCACTGCAAATTTACAGTTTAAAAACACAAAGCAACTTTTTCTCCTCCTTGGAGACGTGTGGATGGGAGTATGATGTCAGAACTTATCAAGCTTGTCATCAGTGAAGCAGCTGCCAGAAGGGACACAGCAGATCTGCTCTGATGGATGAAGTGTGTGTTGCTGCCTCCAGACTTTAACAAAGTTACTGAAGCTTCATCATTGCAGAAATTTGTGGCTATAAAGTAGAGCACCAGTTAGGATTACAGACATTTATTGGCAATGTGTCAGAGTTCAGCAAATATGAAACACTACTCTGGACAGAATCTGAAAATCAGGATAGAAATTGTACTGAAATCATTACAATTTCTGGCATTTGTTTCTGGTGGATCATAAGCAAGTTGTACGTAGAGCTCCAAAATGCAAAGAGAAGACAAACTATTGAAACAGGCCTCAAAGGGTTTCATCAGCTGACCAAAGATTTAACACTATAGTTGTGAAATGTTTAAATCTGACTTTCAGTTTGTTTCGTCAGATATTCATGCTGCGTTTCTGTCGTTGAACATGGTGGGATTCTTAAGCTGCACAAGAGAGAGACCTCTCACACCACTCCAGCACTGCAAAGGTTGGACGCAATCAGACTGTCATTAAATTCCATAAAACCATTTTATGTCCTGCACCGACATGGAGAATCTGCTGGAGTGAAGGCCAGATCCTCAAACTAAATTAATATCCTTTCTGATGTCATAGCACAACACGAGAGCTTCAAGAGCAAGAACCCTGAAAACTTCACGTCTCCTCCTACAATCAAGCCTGTTTGGACCAATGTTTGGATATAAAAATGTTTTTCTCTGACCAAGCAAAATTTTCTATCTGGACTGTCCTGATGACTTCCTATGCTACATGACATGACAAGGAGATTCCACTAGAAATGTTTTCTACACCACACAATGGAGGATGCTGCATCATGACCTGGAGGCTGGTTCCTTCAATACAACATTGGAGCTCCTGGTTCTGCAGGGATGTTGAGCTGTAGCAGGTTAGGACAATGTTCACAAAACCATTCATACTTTCATACTGTCTTAAGAACAGTTCCTGACTTTATCTGACCCAGATTGGTAAATTATTAATGTATAACATTACTAATAATATTTTCATTGATATAATTATTTAATCACAGATCTCTGGTTTCATCAGCAGATGTGAACAGGAAAATATTCCAGTATCCATCCCATTAAAACCCTCATTACTGGAGTATTTAGAGAGAAAACATGAGCAGATAAATGGACACATTTAAGATCAAACCATCTAATGTGTTCAGCCTAAATCAACAGCAGACACTTGTTGATTTCATTAGTCTAATGAAACCAAATAGTGAGAAAATAAACTTTGATAAAACCATAAATAGTTAAAACTGTCCTCGAAATGTATCGGGTTGCAGAGCTTAGGGATTGTTCTGATGGAGGTTCTGGTGGTTTGGAACATTTTAGCTGAGTGGACCTGTTCCAGTACAGCTGATCAGGACACTTTGCTGCTTCCTGTTTTTAAGATCTAACACACTCTGATCCTGATTGGAAAAAGAAGACATGAAAAACAAGCCTTTAACGCCACAAACTCTTTGTAGTGAGGAGATTCATCACTCAGAAGTCAGAAATAGTCTTCCACCTCCCAACAGCCTGCAGGAAAACTATCCAGCTGCTCTGCAGGTCATTCCTTTCCTCCAGACAGCTGCTACTCAGTGATTTCTGGTCCAGTTCTGCTGGGATGGAGTTTGGTTCTGGACTCAGCTGGGGACAGGGAGCCGTTTCGCCTCTGCTCAGTTTGGTTGGGCTCCCACTCAGGGAGATCCAGACGGTGAACCCACTCCTCTGTCTGCTGCTTCCTGCTCTTCTTCATCAACTGATATTTTTCTCTCTGTGAATTTCTCACATTTATGATGTTCATTAGACTTGTTTTGGTTTTTTAATGTGCATTTTTCCACCTTCCTGATGTAAACAACTCAGCTCTCCTGACTGAGACCTGCTGACTATCAGTGCCTGCTTTAAGCCATTCAGAGGTCAGAGCGTCTCCTGCTAGGAAAGTGGGCGGTGGCTACGTGTAGCTTCATTTCCTCTGCTTCTGTGATCATATATTATAAAAATATATTATAAAAATTCCAGTCTTCTGGTGGAGTGGCTCAGATGTCGGGGCGAGGGAGAATCAGGGGATGTTGCCCACTGAAACCAAACCGATCAAAATAAGTAATCTAATCTTTTCAGACATGAAAGAATGTTTCCAGTTGGTGCTAGAAAAGGGTTCTATGGAGGAGTTTTGAGTAGTTACTATTTTACCTTGATTTTTATCTATCAGAGCATAAAGCTACTGGTGAGTCATTGACATACTGTATGTCCAGGCAAAAACGAGAAGCAGGATAAAGAAAAGGAGACTATGGTAAAGGTCTTAGGCTAAAAAGAGGACAATAATCAAATCAGCCAAAGCAACAAGCCCATTACAAAAAGTTTTCATGTCAGGAAAATTTTGATTGTATCTTGATGAGACTGAATAATCACAATGTAGATCATCTGATGTGACCTAAAGTAATCTCACACTGAAGAAAATAAGTGAATTTCCCCAAAAGAACTCTCATAAAAGTCCTTTCTAAGCTAAAGCCAGAATAAGATTCTAACTATTGAAATTAAGTGCAGTTAATATTTTTGACTCTCATTAGGGCAGCTTCATTTATTGAATAAATAGTCATTGTCTTTATCTGGTAAATTGTTGAGATTCCCGCTGAGATAAAAATGATCCCTGATCACCTAAAGCCGGGCTCCAACCTTCCCGGCTCTTCTAAAAAACCCCGTTGGCCTTTTATTAACCTCATTAAAGCTAGCAGTGTTATTCCAAGCCGGACCTGCAGGTTCTATCAAGGTTTACGGCTCCCACACAGCAGTTAAAGGTGAGGACGCTTCAGCCACGCACAGCTGCAGAGGAGGAGGCTGAAAGACGACATATGGAAATGTTTGAACGGGACAAAGCTTTTAGCAGACATGCTAATAACCACCGGCTGGATGTGGTAAAGGAGATGGCTGTATAATGACACTGAATAATAAGACATAGGTATAGCAAAACACTCTCCCTTTCTAATCATGTCGCTATCTCCACACAGGTCCTGTGGTGTAGAACGAAGGCATTTGTAGAAGCATGAATCTGAATAATATCTGTGTTTTAATAAGAATGTGTCCAAGTCTTTTTCTCTCTGTCTGGGATAACAAAGTTTCCATCCTGAAAGAAAAGAATCTCGAGCATCTGGTCTTTAGTCAGTTTCAGCTTGTTGGAGACATTTGGAGGTTTTTGGGGCCGACTTGGTCTGTGCTGAGGGGGCTGGTGGATCCTCTGGGAGCTTCAGACATTTGTCCTGGTCAGTAGCCAGCAGGCGGCTCACTGCCACACTGATACTGTACCAAAACGCTGGGATTTGTTGGAAGAGCTCTCTGTTTCCAGCTATATCAGAGTAGAAATTTCCACATCATCTTACCAGAAAAATAAAAATTCAAAGGGGGCAGATGTTTATATAAAATCCAATAAAATACTGAGAAGACCAGACAGAGAGGGAAAGACGAGTTTTATTTGTTTGAATATGCAGAATTCTTCTTTTATTGGGTTATGATGACTTCCTTCCTCCATCATGCTCTTCCAATCACTGCTGGGTATTAAATCACTTATTGTTGGGCTGGACATGCTTCCGTACATTACAGAGAACCTTAAAACAGCTTCTCAGAATGTTGTCTCTGTTTGACCAGCAGGCTGTCAGATGTTGAATCGAAGTTTCAAGACCATTTCCAGACCTTCTAGAGACGCATGGCACTGACACGTCTGCATCCAGCTGAACAGAACCAGGAATTTGCATGAACACTGCCACACTTGGTCTTCCAGCCACCTGCAAGGTTTCTAATCCTGACACCAACTGAAAGTTGAAGGGGCAATCTGCAGAGTCTCCATGTCCCTATGCAGGACTCTGTCTTTGGGAGTGGAGAACAATTAAACCACATAGATTGAGACAAAATATCAAGTTCCTTCTCAGTTCTTTCTCCTTTGGACTCAGCTTTTGAAAGCTCAGGTGAAGTTTTCAATCCAGCTTCACCTGTTTGATCATTAAAATTTTGGAACTGAAACACAATGTGTTCCTCAGGTTGTGAACAGAACCTGCAGCCTGTATGCCTTCTGATCTGGAATAGAGCTAAGGTGCTGGCACATAAAACATGATCTCAAACAGAACAGACTCTTTCAGGCTTCATGCATGTAGAGTTGGCTTGCATCACCACAATTAACTATCATTAATTGTATTGATGGTTGATTGGATCCAGAACAATCCATGATGCCTGTTGAGGTAATCTTTCAATTCTTCAGAGACTGAACCAGCATCTTGCAAAAATCAGCTGAATGGAGCAACAATTTCTACCGTATCAGTCATAAGACAACCTCTTCTATCCTTTTCCACATGTTCTTTTATGATGTAGAGTTGCTGCAGCCTGATTACAGCACAACCAGAATAACTTCATGTTGTATCTAACAATCAGCTTTTGTTACTTTTTACCTGAAATGTGACTCAGAGAAGAATTGCTGTTGGAAGGACCGGTGGACTGATGACACATCCTGTCCGTTCCTGATCCGGCTGTGAAGAAAAAACCCTAAACACTTGGAACCTTCCTCTGGTTCAAATCTCTCCTCCAACCCACTGTCTGCCTGAGTTTCTCCCTTCAGATTAAAGACTGTTTGTGCAGAACTCATCATTGCTGTAATAATTTCTTTATGTTCATCTGTGTTTCCACTGTGTCCTTTCCCTCTGTCTCTTTCTGTCTGTAAAAAGCCATTAGTGAAGTGTTATTATGATGATGACCATTTCTGATGTTACATTTATCTTTAACTGCTTCTGATATTATGTTACCTTGTCAGCCTCCATCCTCTTTTACTTTGTTTTCTTCAGACTTTGAGTAAGAGGGAAACGAAGCAGAAAGTTTCTCTGAATGTACATCAGTGTGTCTATCGAACATCAACAGATGTATTTTAGTTGCAGACAGGCTGATGGATCTGTCCCCAGTGGTCTGTGTGTACACAGAGTTTTATAATATTAGATTAGTTCCAGTTTTTTCTGTCTTTTAAACACCTGACAGTACGCTGCTGTTGACTTGATGGATCACAGTTTATGTGTTTCACTTTGAATGCTTTCCATAAACCAGGTTTGTATGAAGCTGTTCTTTTCTCAGCCGGTTCTGTGGTTTGGGTCTGAGACAGGAAGTGCTGGTTGGCAGTGTAGTGGTCACTTCCTGTGCATGGGATGCTTTGGAAGCCCGGGCTCCTCTGGTTACTCTGAAGTTTGTTTCAGTCGTCCTGTGCAGCTTCAAACTGGGTCTTAGGACCTCTGGGTTGATCCACCACCAGCCACAATAGAACCTTGTGGTCCACGGTGAGACACTGCCAGGTTCAGTCCACATAACTGCCGCCTGGGACAGTTAAGGACAGTCCAGCCAAAACAAACCAGAGCAGAGCTGCTAGAAATTAGTTTCTCTTTTGGTCTCTGTATGTCCACACATCTGTCCTCACATCATCCAGTCTCCTCACAGTGACTTTATCACCTCAGTAAGTCTTTTCCTGCCTCATTTCCTCTTCTTCCTCCTTGCCCATCCAAAGGTTTTTATAGTTAAAGTTGGTCTTTATTTAGCTCTTGGCTCCTCTGCAGCTCTTGCTGTGACTTTCTCTGATTCACAAAGTTCAACCCGACAGAGTAACCTCATGAGACGAAAGTGGCTCCAATTTTTTTCTCTCTTTTTATGTTTTACTTCAAAGCAGATAATGGGGCTGATGTGTTACCCATAATGCACCACTTACACACATTAGTCTACTTGATTTTTGACATAGAGAACAGAGATCCTTTCAGCATCTCAGGTCAGCCAATAGGAATTTGGGATTAATCACACCAACATTGACCTCATCTATAAATATTGTGTTGTTCTCTCTCCTGTGTATTTTTTCCTTCGTTCTGTGATTAAAACAATATTTAAAAGACAGTCTAGCACCTACACTGTTTCACTTTGTTGCACCTCAGCTTTAACGCATTTGAGAAACATGGGGCTATGGGGCCGAAGTAAGGGATTGGGGGCAGGGAGGACTCTGCAGTCTCTGAAACATCACTTCTGGTCCCAAATCAAAATTTTATCATCAAAATGTACTTTTCTATGTTCAGTCATTCTTCTGTGGTGTTATGTTCTGCATAGTCATGGTTTAGTTCTCCTGTTATTGTGGGTTAGCTTCTCCAAGTAAATTATCTCAGTTGTCTCAATTTCCCACTCAGCTGCTTCTGCTCAGCCAATCAGCTCACCTGCTCTCTATCCACTGATTCCTTTTCCTACCATTAATCTCTGCTTATTCATCAGTTAGCTGCTAGATCCTGCTGCTGTAAGCACTCAATATTTATGGGACAGACTCTATGCCGTTTCTGTTTTTGCTTTTCCCATTTTCCTGCTATTCCTGTTGTTCAGAATGTGTAACTGTGCATGTCTCCTCAGTCCTCCTATTTTTATGATGAACTCTTGGTTCAGCTGGATGTCCTGCCAACCCAGCTGTGTCCCATGTGAGTCATCCAGAGGTCAGCACCATCCTGCAGGATAAGTCAAGGGAGAGAGCCTTAACTCACTGAACGTAAAGGGAAAAATTCATCATCTCAATTAAATAAAAGTCAAACTCCATTGAATGTTGTAAAAGTGTTTACTGAGTAAATGGCTCTTTACATTCTCTCAAGTCTTTTCAAATGCTCATGAAATCTATATTCTTCTGGTCCCAAAGGATTTCTAACTGATAACTAAACGTTTTACAAAAACCTAATGTGAAGAGTGGATTTAGCATGTTTATGTTTCTGGAGACCAACTTCTGCAACTCATTCAGACTTCCTGTCCGGATTTCAGCCTCATGGAGGTTTTAGCTTTCAGTAATCAGTGACCTTTTATCCTTCAGAAACAAAATAATTATATAAATTAAACTTCACTTGCAGCAAATCTCCTCCCATGTTCAGATTCTTTTACCTCTGATTCACCAATTGACTAACAGAATTACAATCAAAACATCTCCAGCGATGTTACTCCTGACTTTAGTCTTTACATGTTGTCTTGTTTTGAAAGAATATCAATCACCATTTTCATTTTCTATTAAATACATTTACCTATTTTGTCTTGTTTCTGCAGCCACAAGGTTTATATTATGTCAGAGACGACAGAAGGAGAAAACTCCACATCATTTCTCAATGATCTCTTTGAAGAAAATGTTTGTTCAGGATCCAGGGTTGTAACGTGGCGGTGTGAGCATGTAAAAGAGTCTGACTTATGGTCTGCCTCAGAACGGTTCAGTCAGAACCCTGATGGTCGGTCTTGAGGAAACCAGACGGGTTTCATTTGATGCCCAGCTTGTTATGGATGGCCACAGAGTAAGGCAGCTTGAACACAGATAATGATGGGCCGGGCCTGTTCGCATTCAGGCTGTGGTTCTCTCAGGCCCCAAAGAAAACACGGAGTGGTTCAGGGCGCATGGTGAGACTAATGAAGGTCGGATAATGTTTCTGAGATGTTCAGCCAGACATGAGGGTGGAGCTCCTGGGTTCAGTCTGGCTTCCTGACCACGCATGATTATTAGGAGATGTTCTTTGAAGAGGAATCTGACTTCTTCTGTTGGACCTTCTCAGATCAGATACTTTACTTTGGTAACTCAAAACTGCAAGCAAGCAACTCAGCTTCCCAAAAATTACTGTCTGTGGTTGCAATTATGAATATTAAACATTTTGTGCTTTCATCAAAACTGGATTCTGTTTGCTCATTACATTCTTATTTTCCTTTACTCATTTGAAGCAAAGTTGAAGATGGTTCTGATAGCGACAGACAGATGTTTCCTTTCCTTCTAACCTGGTACTGAGATGTAAAACAGAAGTCTGAAAATCAACCTAATGTTCAGGCCTCCAGACTGTAAAGTACACAGTAGTCCAACCATCTCAGTTTACAGTAGAGAGCAGCAGTCACTCAGAAACACCATTCAGGAGAACCTGGCTAATGTCAGCAATGCACCCTTAGCTGTCCTTCTCTTACACTCTGACACCAAGGTTCCAGTGGTTCCAGCTGTTATTTGTCAAGGCAGCAAATGGGATAGTTTGAAAAACTGAACGCTGCAGAGAAAACATACCTTCTTAATCTTACAGATTTCCCATCATGGAAATGCTCAGGTCTCACCTGATTCAGAAAGGCCCCTCAGTTTCTGCTGCTTCCGTCTGGAGGCAAGAACTAGAAGAGTGATGGAGATGGAGAGAGGGCAGCATTCTGTCCCTGATGAGGACGTGTCTCTGGTCTCTGACCTTCATCATGCTGCTGGAGACTCTATCAGAGCTTTGGGGTCAGATGATTTCATCCAGATGAAATTATGCCTTCCTTCCAGTGACTCTCAGCAGGACTGGAGGATCATCATTTCTCCTTGTTTGCTAGACTTTTGATCAGTTCAGGAACAGAACTGACAGGAAATGGGAGCTCTGCTGCGGAGAGCTAACTAGTATAGCTAGAAAAATATAGCCTCTTGATGACAGCAGGTCAGTGAAGCAAACTTTTTATAAACTTCACCTCACTCATTGTTCTGTTGATAAGTTCCCACTGCAGTAAAATCCACAGGAAATCTAAAGCAGTGTTCAGTTTCCACCTGCCTCAGGTGGAACTCTCTCCTCTGACCAAGTTTCTGTCAGCAGCCTTTAGGCGGCCTCTGAGATCCCTCATTTTGTGGTCAGTCAGCTTGCCATAAATCCCTCTCCTGTTAGCTGCTAATAGGCTTGGCTCCTGCTTCGTTCTTCCTCTGCATCATTGATGTGGCCTCTCCAGTTTATTCTTCACAAAGTGCTACAGACCTTTAATGATGGCTCACCTTGCTGCTGGGGATTCATGGACCCAAGTGGAAAGTTGAGACAGCTACAGACTGGTACCCAACAGTCTGTAGCTGTTGGGTAGCAGGCAGACTGACTGACTGATCCAGTTCCAGTTCACTCTCCCAGTTGTATTGTTCTCCTTCAAACAAACCACAGAATTTTCTTGTGGAAATTTAATTGTTTCCAGTTTATCACAAAAAAATAGACAAAATCTCTCCTGACGTTGCTGAAGCTCTGAGGTCTTCAACTCCCACTACAATGAAGCAGCAGTGATGATTAGTTCAATCAACTGTCGTTACATTCAGGTGAAGTCACATGTGAATCTTCTCTCATTGCATTGTTCATACAGTAAATCCATACATTGCAATCTGAAACCTGATATTGTATTTTCAGGATTCTGACTTCGTCATGCGTCATCCTGGTTTTCCAGGATCCAAAACCTCTATGGCAGTATGGAAAGGAAGTAGCCTCTGTCTTCTTTCATAGAAGCTCCAGGAGGAAATAATGTATCCTGTCTCAGTGATGAGGCTGTCATCACTGTTTGGCTAGCTGACCTGTTTTACTTTCTTTCTCAGTTATTGGATCTTCTGCCAATTTTTAATTAGCTCTCAACCTGTTCAGGCTCATTCCACCACAATAAGGAGCAAGTTGAGGTCCAGAGTTCTCTGCACTGGGTCCTGGTTACGGAAGTATGCTGGGTTTAATGTCCACATGTCCAGCCTCCGAACTACTGGCTTTTATACAGCCGGAAAAATATTTACTTAATGAAATATGGATTAATCACTGATGTCAAAGAAATATCCAATGTTCTCTTATGTGTTGTGTTCTGATTAAAGGTGGGTTCACTTGATGCCTCACTCATTCATACTGTTCTGACTAAATACACCGGGCTGATGGGGAACATGAGCGCCAATTGCAGGATGTCTTTCACAAACCACAGCCCATTGTCCAGAACCTGTTGCTTTTAAGCCAGAATCCTGTAACTGTATCTAATCCTGTTTGAGTAAATAAATCATCTCTCAGCTTTTCCTGCTCCAGCCCTACAGGTCTGTCTGTGATCGACCACTTCCTGTCTCCTGAACTGGATCCGTTCTACTAGGCAGTGGTGATGCGGTGTTCTGAATCTGACCTAGGTCGATCAACAGAAATATGATACTGGTACCTTTGGTGAGTAGAGGTAGAAACTAGACCACGAGAAAGATTATCCACTGGGTTGACTGGAATTTTTCTGGCCAGTGAACATTAAGTAGAGATTTTGATCCTCCTTGAAGGATGTAGAATCAGAAACCTGATAATCTTGGTGATCTCCAGACCTCTCCTTCTTCCAACAGCTCACCACTTCATCTACCACTCCTTCTGCTTCCTGAAACACTCTGTCCATTCCTCTGATCCAGGCTGGAATCCTAAATCCTCCCTGGTTGGAGTTTGAGATTCTGCTGCTTTTCTCCAAACCATTTCTCCACGTTGGTGAAGGAAGCTCAAAGTTTTTTTCCTGCTTCGGTCACAGAAGAGTCCAGTGATGGTTTAAAGTCTTTGAGGTGTTCTAACTTTAGCCTGAAGCAATCCTCCACAACACTCTGAGGTCTTCTGACAAACATGAAGATGGATGTTCAGTTTCTCTTCCAGTTTGCTCTTACTGGAATGTTGTTGGATCTGTCCTTCCTAAGTAGTTTACAGTTTTTCCTCTGATTTTCTTCATGTGTTTCTGTGTGGATTTGGGGCCACAGGTTGTTTCTGGAGGCAAGCACAACTTTGTAGGAGGAGATGGGATGGAAACAGCTCCATTCATTCATCTTTTCTCAGATTCTGGAGCTTTTTGACCTTTTCTGAATTCTTCATGAAAGCAGTAGCAGCAGGTTTGATGTGAGAAACTTCACAAGATCAGGCTGTGGTTTGAAACTGGATTGCTCTCTGCTTTGAGTGAAGCATTTCTGGCTCCAGCACTCTTATTTTATTTTTTGCTTTTATTCCAGGGGACAGATTTTTAATCAGCCAGCAGCAGCGTTGCCTCACTGTGGGGACAGAGGTGTTCTGCTCAAAGTTTAAAAACCATGAATGCGTCATGGACAGAAGCTTGGAAAGCCTCCTGAACAGTAAATAAAGTGTTTTCTCACAGAGGAGAAATTCCTCAGTAAGTGAAGGTGGAGGAGCAGCAAGTAGCTCAGCAGATGTTCCTGGGACTGTGGTATGTTGGAGCGCTGAACACACTGAGTCTCACTTGCTCCTTTCACCAGGTGTCCAGCAAAGATGATGATGAGGACAGATGAAGGAAGCGGAACAGCTCCTGCAGTAGAAGGGACTGAGGAGTTAGATCTGACCTCAGAGACACAACTTTGTCTCTCATCATTGTCTAGTTGCAGTAATGTGGTTACTAAGAGAAGACTGGAGGAGTTTCACCAGGCGGTTGGACTATTTCTGGCCTCTCTGGACCATCAGAGCAGATGAGATGCTGGTGGAAAGCTGGACGTTTTGTATGATGAAGTCAGAGCTCGGGGTGTCTGGTTCCGCCTCAGACCTGTCCTTCCAGCTGGATGTGATGTTTTCTAGATCCATTAGAAGCTTCAGCTCTAATGGATCTGGTGTTTCTTTTTGTCTCCAACATAAACTTCTGCATTTCTGCTGTTGAGGTCAGTTTGGGTTGAGTTTCACCTTCTGATCTCTTCTCCTCTCATTCTCCAGCTCGTTAGGCTGTGCTGTTGGGTATTTGAGTGGTATTAGATGAAGAAATGATTATTTTGCTCCAATCCACAGACTTTAATGAAACCTGGTTGGTAGTTTTTTCTTCACAGAGGAGAAACACAAGATTATGCCTCTTTTCCCATCTGACTGCCTACTTCCTCAACACTGATCCAAACACTTGGAAATATGGCCGACCGTTTTCTCTGTGAAAGTCAGAACCAGGACTCAGACGACAGTTAAGGACGGATGTGTTCACTGAAGGAGATACTTTACAGATCCTGATAACTTTGTTTTTGTTCTCCCACACGGTTCCTACTTACCATAGCTTTTGCTAACCAGATAGCACCTAAGCAGAATCATGTCTTCTTTCTTTCATAGTTTTGCCTTTCAGTCAGGAGTCCAGACTGTTGAAAATATCCCCACCTACTATCAGCCTCTATCTTCCCTTCTCATCCTATAAATTACTCACTGCTACATATCTGCCTCCTGGTGAATACTCTGCAGAGCATCTCCTTGGGATTACTAGATGTCAGGCTGGAGCCCAGAGACGGTGAATCAAAGCATCTCTCATCCCACCACAGACCTGAGTCTCCTGTCAGTTCAGAGCCCCATGGTGTATTTTTAAGACTATTTATTTTTCAGCCATCACGCTGCTCCGAATGAGCTCTACTGAAGTGGTGGCTGAAGACGAAAGAGAAAACAGAGAGATCCACAGTTTGATTCATCTCAGGTTCGGGTTTCAGGTAACACATGTTCCTCATTCTGAGTACAATGTAAATCTTCTCTTCTTCCAGTTGATGACGTCACAGACAGTGAGATGATCCATGTGTCTCTTGATGCTTTAGGTGAAAACCTTTTTTCTAAATATTAAAGAGAAACATTTTGTGTCCTTTTTAAGGCCTTTCCAGTAATTTAAAAGTTGCTCTACAACTGAATATTTGAAATTTTTATTTAAGACCAAATTTGGGTTCTTTGTATTTTTATTCTCTGCCCTGAAACTAACATATCTTTCTCTTGTGCAGACCTAAAATACATTTTGAAACTACCAGGAAAAACATCATATAAACTTTGCTGCTTGCAAAGCTTATATGATGTTTATTTGACTAAAATAAAACAAATATTTTAGTCAAATATTTGACTAAAACAAATATTTGCTTGTCTAAGTTGCTACTATTGCAACAACATTGTTCTTTCATTCCTCCACGTGTCTGAAACACCTTCAGGCCTTTTTTCTTGTTTTTCTTCTTGGCTGCAGCCGCTGACCTCGTTAACCAGACGCAGACGGCTCCAAAATAAATGTCCACTCCCTTTATTTTTTAATCCTGAACTCCAGCCGTCCATCAAATCCTCCAGGTGTCTCAGCCAGACAGAGCTGACTTCACCCTGGAGGATCAGGCTTCTCACCACGTTGTCCTCAGGATTATTTGGCTCCTGCCAGAAACAACACTGAAGTTCCTTCCCAGCATATCAGACACACACACACACACAACGATAGTCAGTCAGTGTGTTTGTCAGACTGCAGGGGTGTGAACAGATCAGTCGTCTCCAAAGATTCAAGCTCAGAAGATTTTTCTAATTCTGTGCTGCTGATGATTAATTTCTTTTTACTCCAAAAGAAACCAGGAATACTTCAGCACTAAAGACCTTGAGTGTAAAAAGTGACAACATATATCATGTCAACAAAACCCTGATATTGTATCATCAGTAGACAGATATCAGGGATGAACTTCCACAGCCACTCGACAGCAGACACGCTGTCAGCATCAACCCTGACTTGCTGCACAGAGATCCATAGTGATCTGCTTTGCTGCTGCACCACCAAGAAGGAATCCTGTGTCAGACATCTTACTGTTATTCATTTAATTCAGCTTCCAGTGGGGAAAAGTCAGTCCAACCCAACACAGAATTTGCAGACATCAGTCAGGAAGCAAATCAGCTGGGATTGATGAGGTGAAGTAGGAGATGAGACTGACGTCCGGGTGAGAACACCCCCACACAGCCCCACACACACTCTTCAGTCTTTATTGAAGTTCACAATAATGTAGAAAATTCTCCTTATTCTTTCAAAGCTTATCATACTCAGATAGGGAGTTTATAAATGTGTCTGGTTAACTTTCCTATTTCCCGTCAGACTCATGTAAATATTAAAATCTGTCATAAACTTTAAACCTAAACCCTAACATCAGGAGGAAAAAATCCAACAAGAACAAAATCTTTGTATGTTTCTGCTAATAAATTAAAAATTACAAAATGACAAAGCTGTGTAGTTCTTCCACTAACTCCAAACAGCACAAAGCAGACTTCAGAACCCGCTCAGCCAGATCGCTCCCGGCAGTTCAACACGTTCAGCATCTAAAGCAGGCAGAGAAGCAGCAGCTGCTGACATTTTCTGTCCTGTAACACCAAACAATCAACCTCAATAATTTTATCTCTGTAAGAAGACCTCTGAGATTCTGGTTGAAGGAATTAGGTTGGGTTGGGTGCTCATTATTTTTACTGCATACAGAGCTTTTCTGTTATTTAGCACCTTCATAACTTTAATACCAAATGTTGCTACCAACACAAAGTTAAACTGTCTCTCTCCACATGAGATGTTAACATTTGCCTCCACAGTTCAGCAGTTTTGTGTTCTGGTTTTCAGATGTTTTTAAGCTTCTTCACCAGAAACTGAAGGTAAACCCTTCTGCTGGTTTCTTCTGGGAGATTCAGTCACTAACAAATCAGTTACTGTGCTTAGTCTGGATATAGAGCTTTGACTACAACAAACTGAACCATGGAGGCTCTTATTCTCCTGATGTTTCAGACTGAAAGCACTATGGAGGTCTCTATCTGTCATAGGAACAGACCACAGTGTAAACCATGGAGCAGTGGGTGTAAAACACAAGCTGCTGCCTCTGAAAGGAAGTGTCTCAATCTATATTACTGTTAAGAAGGTCCATTCCTAGTGAAGACAGAAATCACATTTTCAAACTCAATATTTTCCTTTCTCTGATGATCAATAAAGGAAGAACAACTTTCTGCCACATTACCCCAGGCCGAAAGTCAGGTGAACATTGACAGTAATAGTGATGAAAGAACCAACTAGAATGACTGGCTAGCTGGTTCTGCTGGGCTGTGTCAGGTTGTGTATGCAGAGTGTGTTTGACTCTGGGCTGTGCATGCAAAGCCACCAAAAAAAGTCCAGAAAGTAACCCTCTCTGTACTCAAGGGATATGCAGAGTTCTCTGAATCCATCCGCAAGTAATGTCACTGCTTGCTACATTTTTCTATTTTATAAACCATAAAAGCTATTTATGAAACCTTTTTTTATTCAGTTGAGTACACAGAAGAGTATTGGGTGCACCTAAGGGGATCCTTTGGAAGCTCTAAACAGCAGGAGAACCAGAAATCAAAACTGGGATGCATAATGCTGTTTCTGAAGTTCCTAACAGAGGACAAGACTGTCTTGGGAAACTGGACGTTCCTCTTGAACGTCCGCAGAGTTCATGAGTAAGTATCTCTCTAATGCATGTTAGTTAATTTATGTGTTTATGTTGAAGTTAGAACATTTCTTTCTGAGCAGGTGGCCAGAACAGCTATTCGACCAGGGCAAGGCAATCACCATCATAAAACAATACCTCATGAACATCTTAGAGTTCCTGCAGTACTTCAGGGACACGCTACCATGCACATCGCGTGTCCCAAAGAAGTCCATGGTGGCAGTTCTCCGAGCCCTCACAGGTGACATAAAAAAACTGTCAAAATTGTCATTTTAAAATTCACATCTATTTTTCCTGTTAATATTGATAATGTTGGGGCTTCCAGTTTCGGGACTGATGGAGTAAGACGTGTTGGGGATGCAGGCGGTGGACCAGGCCTCGTCACCGTAGCTGTCGAATTATTCATATTTTTGGGTTTTGGAGGCATCGTGAGCTGTAGTAGAGTTGTTGTTAAGATTTAGAGGACAGGCAAAGCACACAAAAATGCCCAAATGCACCTTATAAAAAAATAATTTGCAGGAGCTCCCTCAGCCTGCTGAGACCGATCCAACGCGGGCCCAGCTAGTAGGCGACTGCCTTCGGAAGATTCTTCCACAGCCCGGAACGTATATCCCCCGGACTTAAGGCTGAACTCCTCATTGCGCTTCGTGAAGAGATGGCGGACATTTTCAAGACTCAATTGGAGACGGAGTTGACAAACACTTTGATTCAGATTAAGTCAGAGCTGCACGGCGTGAAGACTGAGCTAAGTGCTAGCATTGCAGCTATCAGGTCGGAAGTGGATGCATTAAGGGTGACTGTTGCAGACATAGAGGGACCGCTGTCTTCATGCACTGATGATGTGGTTTCACTCAAGAGCAATTTGGACAAGCTTTCGGCACAGGCCCTTGCTCTTGACAGGAAATGCGAAGACTTGAAGTCAAGATCTCGGCGTAATAACAATAGAATCATAGGACTACCGGAGGAGCGCAACCCAGTCAGCTCAGACACAATTTCCACCCTGCTTAAAGACGCCTTTGGCCTGGAGAAGGAGCCGGTTGTGGACCGGGCGCACCGATCTCTACAGGCCAAGCCGAAGCCCGGCGAGCGGCCCCGTCCCATAATAGCTCGTTTACATTATTACACAGACTGCGCCGATATCTTACGACGTGCCAGAGCCCAACAGTGGGTAAAGGTGGGGGATTCCACAATTTCCATCTTCCCTGATTTTACTGCTCAGACCGCAAAAGCCCGTGCAGCCTTCAACGATGTCAGACACCAGCTCAGAGAGGTTCAGGACATACGGTTTGGACTTCTGCATCCAGCTCGTCTCCGCATCACCAGAGGAGACGTCACAAGAGAGTTTACTTCACCTGAAGCGACTGGCTTCATGAAAACACTCCAGATAAAATAAAACTGGCTCCATCACCTTAAAGCTAAATTCTGGTTTGAATGTAAGCATAGCTGCAGCCAGGTTTTTCTTTACTCCGGCGAATCCTAAGTGACTTTTGGCAGTGATGGCTGTAATGCACATTTCAATCACTTCATAGCTTAATTTGATGCGAGTTCGGTCCGGGCCTGCTCAAGGCATAGGACGGTTGGAAGACGTTATGATGTAATGTACTTGCTCTGTTCTTTGTTACACTTCTGTTTTCACATGTTTGCGGGAGCTTCAACTGAGTTGGGGTGAAATGAGGAAGACTGTTTGGTTCAAAACCTTAAGTTTAGTCTTTTCGGCTCATGACTCCATTTGGAGTTTGCACTGGTATCCCGTTGTTTGGGGATGGGATAGTGGTAGGTGCTATTTGGGGGAGGGTTGAGGGACATGGGATGTGTCTGTTCAGAATTTATTTGATTTAATTTTTTTCCCCCTTTTCTCTTCTCTTTCTTTCTTCTTATCCTTGTACCTGGTGCGTGGGGGCAAAACCAGGTTGCCTTATCAGTGTTAACTCAAATCTCACATGGCTAATACGAACAACTCAGGTGTAAGATTTATCACCTAGAATATTCGAGGTTTAGGGGGTGCTGTCAAGCGGTGTAGGGTGTTTTCTCATTTAAAGCGTTTGAAACCTGACATTATTTTTTTTACAGATAAAGAGACTTAAGTGTCCTTGGGTGGCAGAGGTACTTCATTCTAGTTTTAATTCAAAGGCTAGAGGGGTTGCCATCTTAATAGGTAAATCGGTACCATTCACATTGATCAAAACCATCTCAGACAGAGACGGCACATTTCCGATAGTGTTAGGTACTCTATTCCATGTACCCATCCTACTAGTTAATGTATGTGCTCCTAATTTCGACAATGCATGTTTAATGAACAAGTTGTTTGAAATTCTTCCTTCTCTGAATAATTGTGTTTTGATTTTCGGAGGGGACATGAACTGTACTATTGATCCTCAGTTAGATCGTTCTAAACCTGTCTTAACCCAATCATCAATGGCTAAAACCCTACATAGTTTCATGCTAAATAGCGGTTGTGTTGTCCCCTGGATATCTCGTAATCCAGGCAGAAGGCAGTATTCTTTTTATTCACATGTTCATCAGACTTTTTCACGTATAGACTATTTTTTTTATAGACGCTAAACTTATGCCTATATCACCCAATCATTATTTCGGATCACGCTCTTGTCTCTCTCGATCTTCAGTTTTCGCCCGGACCTCGGTATTCCTCTCAATGGCGATTTAACACTTCACTATTATCAGATAGTAAATTTCACAAATTTATTACGGACGCAATAGAGGATTTTTTTGCCTTTAAGGACTCTGATTCTGAACCAAGCTCTAGAGTGCTCCTGTGGGATTCTTTGAAGGCATATTTACGTGGTCAAATAATTTCATATTCTGTGCATGTGAGAAAATTGAGGAGGTCAAACATTCAGAAGCTCACTTCTGAGTTCGGAATTGGTTGACCAACAGCTTGCAGCCACCCCATCTGACAGTCTTTCAAAGCGTCGCTTGGTCTTACAAACTGAGTTGGACCTCATCACAACTAATGAGGTGGATCGCCTGTTGCTTCATTCTCGTGCTAGGTACTACAAATATGGTGACAAGCCGAGCAGATTGCTAGCTCACCAGTTGCACCGTCAAGCAGCTTCACATTTAATACCTCGCATTAAAGATATATTGGGGGTCCTGCAGGAGGACATTCAAGTTATTAATTCGGTTTTTTCATCTTTCTATGAGTCCCTATATAAAAGTGAACTCCCACCGGATTTGACTGATATGCATACGTTTCTGGACGAGCTTCAGTTTCCCCCTTTAAACTCAGAACTGATTGATTACCTAGAATCTGATCTGACTGTTCAGGAGTTAAATACTGCTTTACAAAATATGCAAAATAACAAGGCCCCGGGTTCCCAGTTGAATTTTTTAAAGCATTCCAAGCCAAACTTATCCCTTTGCTTCATTCTGTCTATGTTGCATCACTATCACTCGGTTCACTTCCCCCCTCGCTAATGTGGTACCCGAGTGGTGAATTTAATAAATAAACTGCAGGGATTGTGAACAGAGTCTTAAAACAACGGATAAAAATTTACAATAATTTATTTAAAAGGTGAATAATTAAAAGGAGGCGCAGGCAGTCCTTGACGGCAAAGTCAATAAACAAGTCTGTAACGGAGTCTTAGCTGGCCCAAGGGGGGGCGCGGTCCTCGGCTGCTCCCGGTCCTTTCGGCTCGGTCCGACCGATCCTCTGGTCCCCAGCGTACCTCGGCAGCAATCCAGCTACTCCCGTTCCTACAGCCGGCCGCCCGCTTCTCCACGGTGACCAGATGGGTGTGGTGCTCTTTGATGACCAGTGCTCCGTCTCTAGTCCTCCGGTCTGCCTCCGCCGCCCTGCGATTCCAAGACCCGTAACCAGCCCAGGTCTGTCTGCTTCTCTGCCGCTGTCTCTGGCTTATCTCCCTTCCCGCTCTGCACGCTGCTTAATTAGATGCAGAACACCTGTGCAGCTGCAGTGGGGTAGTGATGGGATTTTCGGCTCCTTTTCGAGATGAGGCTCTAATGGCTCTTCTTACTGTGGAGAGCCGGCTCTTTCGGCTCCCAAACGACTCCCCATATATATTTTTGACATTATTAATTAATTAATAGCTTAAACCTAATTTTATAATATTTTGTTTCATTATTGACATTGTTAAGCACTTATGATGTGTAAAAATCCCGCATAACAATGCTTTATAAATAAACCTTTTATTATAACCAATTAAATTATCACAAAATAGCATCACTTCCATAAAAATAACTTAAAATAAATTAAACAGTTAAATATAAATACAAACACCCACCACCATAAAAGTATCAAAGCAGATGCGTGTGATGTCCGCATGTGCCTGTGCAGATTGTTTGTCGAGCCTGCACGATAGGAAATGCTGACTTTGCACAGTCTGCACTCTGCCCTGGAGCTTGATGTAGCATTAAAATGAGTCCAAATCTTGCTCCGTTTTCTGTCACTCATTTTCACCTATTCAGTTCTCACACTGACTCCCCTTCTTTCTGTCGTCTTCTTTTTTTTTTCAGTGTTTTCCCGCCACATTATTAATTGAAACTATGTGTGATTGGTCAGATGTGTGGAGCATGAGGGCAGTGGACCGACCGAGGGAAAAAAAACTCTCCGTTCTAGCACTGGCAGAAGCAGAGCAAAAACGCGCAAAGAGAGGGAGAAGGGGGTTAGGGTTACCTTGTTAAATGTTGTTTATTCGAGGGAGACTACAGTTGCACCCGAGGTTGTCAGATCAATCGATGCTGAAAAGGCGTTTGATCGAGTTGAATGGAGTTACCTGTTTGCTGTTTTAACTAAATTTGGAATTGGGAAGAATTTTATGTCATGGGTAAGATAAGATCTGTCATGAACTGTGTTTGGAGTCCCTGTGTTTTTGCCGTGGTGTGTTTTTTGTGTTCCTTTTTGGGTTGTTTTCGTCTCTGCCACTAGGGCATTATCATCCACGGCTGCTTCTTGTTTGTTGTAATTACTGGGGTGGTGTATTTAAGTTCACCGGGGATCCGCATTAGGTGCTGGATCCTAAAACGTGTTTAGCTGTGGTGTCAGAGCACGTACAAGTCGGTGTGGTCTGTGTAAGTGCCAGCAGTGTAAAATAAACGTTTGAATGCGAAACCCGCTGTTTCTGGATTCCATCCTCTTACAAAGATGATCCACCATGACAAGATCAGATAAGATAAATCTTTATTGTCATTGTCACAAGAACAACGAAATTGAGAGATGCCATCAGTCGGTGCAAAAAAAAAAAGACAACTGTCTCAGAACCCACACACAGTGCAAGAAGCAAACAACAAGATAGCTGATACACATCATTCATGATGATCAAAGGCCATTTTTGAATTAAATACAGGACAGGTGGTCGGACTGACCCAGGTGTGCTGCCCTGTGCCAGTATTATTACCAATAACAACCGATCCGGATATTTCTTTTTAAACAGAGTTTGTAGACAGGGCTGCCCCCTGTCGCCCCTCTTGTTTGCACTTGCAATAGAGCCTTTGAGTATTTTTCTGAGAACAACTCCCAGTGTTAATGGAATCGTCAGGAGTCATGCAGAATTAAAGCTATCATTATATGCAGGTGATTTGCTTTTATATGTCACTGATCCATTAGAAACCTGCCCCGCTATTGTTAAGTTCTTTCACAGATTTGGCCAGTTCTTAGGGTATAAAGTTAATGTCGCCAACAGCGAATGTTATCCGGTTAACCAATTAGCACTGCAGCTCTCCCAATCTGATATTCCTTTTAAACTGTGTCCTTTGGGTTTTCGGTATCTTGGGGTCAACATAACTAGTTCTTTTAAGTCTTTGTACTCTAAAAAATTTCTTCCACTGTTTGCGGACATTAAAAAGACTTTCAAAAATGGGGGTCCCTCCCACTCTCTTTGATTGTGAGAATAAGTACTGTTAAGATGAACAACTTGCCAAAATTTCTATTTCTCTTCATATGTCTACCTGTATTTTTACCAAGAAGTTTTTTTAAATCATTAGATTCAGCTATATCTCATTTTTTATGGAATGGCAAAACACCCAGAGTGTCATGTTTTGTCATTGCTGACTCGAAGAAAAGGGATCCAGAGACCTGAAATCAGCAGAAAGGAGGTTTCTTTAATATAAAGATAAACACTTAGTGGACAATTTCCCTCACTCCAAACTCGAGCAGCAACTACAATCTCAGACTATGATCCCGCGCCCGCTCGGAATTGCCACAGAACTCAAATACACAGTAACCTAATCAATACAACAGAAAACAGCCGAGGCTAATTATCTCCTGTAACGGGGAAAGAAACACAAAACACCTCAAGGCGGAGGAAACCCACAGGAACAAAAAACACGGGTCACGACACAGAGTAAGACAAAAAATACTTCAGAACTGTAAGTTTTATGGTGGCCTCTGCTTACCCAATTTTCAATTTCATTACTGGGCAGCTAACTTAACTAAAATTGTTTTCTGGTCTAATTCAGTTGATTTACCTTGGTGTCAACTAGAAGCACATTCATGTCCCTCAGCCTCACTTTTGGCTTTACTGACAGGTCCAACCTCTGTAAATCCCTCTGGCCAAACCAACAACCCCATAGTTGTAGATACTTTGAGAATATGGTTTCAGTTTAGGAAACAGTTTAAATTTACAGGCCCCATAGTCCTAACCCCACTTGTAAAAATCCCAATGTTTATACCCGATATTACTGACCCGACCTTCTCCTTTTGGCAGAATAAGGGACTAAAATGTTTCAAGGATTTTTATAGGGAAGGGTTGTTTTGTTCTTTCACTGATTTGGCTTCTGAATTTGATCTCCCACCCTCCCATCTGTTTAGATACTTCCAGATAAGGAGATGTGCAAAATCCTTATTTCCCAATTTCCCTCACCTGCCACCTGAGCATTCGTGGGGTGAACTTACACAACTTAACCCCTTACAAAGGTATTTAAATTCAAAGATTTAAATACCTTTGTATTGGGAGCTTGGGAGTGTGAACTGGGGCTGGTTTTTGATGAGTATTGGTGGGAGGCAGCCCTGACAGCCATTCACAAAACTTCTATATATGTGCCCGCCTGAATTTGATACAGTTCAAAGTGGTATTCAGATGTCATTATTCAAAAACCAGGCTGGCAAAGATCTCACCAAATATGGTAGATGTTTGCAATCGATGTGGAAGTTCACCCTGCAATATTGCACATATGTTTTTTACCTGCTCAGCTCTTACAAATTTCTGGAAAATTTACTTTCACACCATGTCTGTTGTACTTTCAAGAACTATTGATACTTCAGCTCATACTGGTATCTTTGGTCTCCCAGAGCAATATAGTCAATACTCCATTAGAGAGTTGGAGGTGATAACTTTTACCTCTGTGATCGCGAGGCGTCAGCTTCTCCTTAACTGGAAATCAACTATAGCCCCATCCAGCACAATGTGGATAAATGAAGTCATGTCCTTTTTGAAGGTGGAGAAAATTAAATATTCAAAAACTGGAAACTTGAACAAATTTTACTCTAAATGGCAATCATTTATTGAGTTTGTTGTTTCAATGTAGACATGTAAACCCCCCTGCGCACCCAGCTCCCCCCCACCCACTTTTATTTTTTTATTAATTTTATTTTATTTTTTTTCCTTTTTTCAGTTTTTCTTTTTTTTACGGAGGCGTATATGTGTGTGTGTACGTGTATGTATGCATGTATACATGTGTATGTGTTTTTTCACTACAAATTTTCTTTCATTATGTCTTACTATTGGAGGTGTTCTGTATGTGTTCTTTGTTCCTGAAAACATGTATTGCCTGGGAACGTCAAGTGAAAAATTGGCATTCTTATTTACAGAAATGTTATTAATTTGCTTTGTTCCTGTAATAAATAAATAATAATAAAATATATATATATATATATATATATATTGATAATGTTAACCGAGTGCCTTCCATATGGGATCATGTGTTCCTGCTCCTAAATGGCAGGTACTTACTTAAGTTCGTGCCATTTGGGAGCAGTCACAAATGATCCCAAAAGGCAAGTATGTGGTTGCCTTTTGGGATCAATTACAGATGATCCCAAAAGGCAAGCAAGAACATCATGTAATGTTGTCTTTTTATATTTCAAAGAGTAGAACCCGAGGAAACGGACAACTCCCATAGCCCTCTTCCATGTAGGCAAGGTGACAACACCACCACCACCCAGGAGTCTCAGGAGTCCCAGGACACACCACCTGCCACCCAGGAGTCCCAAGGGTCCCAGGAAACACCACTAAAAAAAGATCAAAAAAGGGACTTTTTGATCTTCCAAAATACAGCCCCCTTTTAACGTACAGGCTGTGCAAAAGAATGATCAGGCACACACCACAAAAGTGGTTATTGCGTGCAAGGAAGAATTCAAAGAAGTAGTTTAGATATATATATATTTTTTGCATTTAGAGTTTTATTTTGTTTGCTGTTTTGCTGTGTGTGTTTGATTGTTTTTACTGTACTTATTGTAATATAGTTGTTTAAGTTCTTGGAAATATATAGGTGTTTTTCTGAAAATAAATGTAAATATTGTTTAAGAAACATTTCCCTTCATTATATCAATCTGAGTTTTTGCCATAGATGATCAGTCAACATATGGTGTCGGACCACTATTGGTATTTGGTGAGGTGATAGGTAGTGATGGCAAAAGTGTTTGTCATTTGGGAGTATTGACCTGGCAAGATTAGGGTCCTCTGATCTCTTTATTTGGGTCTAATGGTCCTGGGGAAAGAATGCTCTCGATGCCTCCATTTGAAAGCAAGTGGGCCGCTGACTGGGCCAAGAGGGTTTAATGACAGGCTGCTGCCAGGAATGTCCAACAGATTTATTTAGTCAAGTTCTCTGATCAGCTTTCCTACCATTATTATTATTATTATTTATAATGAACACACAAATTAACAGAGATTAAACCAGATACCTGGAGAACAAGGACGGTTTTCCTTCTCTTTATCTTTCTTCTCCAGGAATCTAACTCTAGATTTGATTGGCTGGGTAATCCACCAACTCCAAGGCATAACAATGTCCACTGACTTGTGTCGGCCCAGCAGGAATGTTTCCCTCCAGAGACCAAAGTGTGTAAAACATTTGGACCCATGTTCTGCTCCGTGTCAGTGATCAGCAGCCAGGACACACTCCATGTGCTCCCCATTAGTGTGCAGCTGCTGCTGCAACTCTCCCAAAGTTTTTACAGGGAGTCAGTTGGCTCTGTTCCAAGTTGTTGGGAGAGGAGGTGGACGGCAGATCCAGCTGTCAGGAGGATCCGTGGATGAACGTAGAACCGCAGGTTCTGCTGTTTGACAGATTTCAGAGGTTCCAGTGGGAAAAACTGAGATTAGATGAAAGAAAAATAAATCTGAACTTTGTTGGAAAAACAAATCCTCTGATCTAAATTTGAAACAAAGTTTGAAGATGGAAGTTTTTGAACAGTTGAGGTCAAGTTGTGTTTAGGTTTGATTTTCTTCAGTAATATAAATCAGAGGCCTAGTGTTCAGCCAGCAATGGAAGAGAAAGACAGGATGCATAAAACAAAGCAAAAGACGTTTCCAGAACTCTCAAGTTGATTCTGATTACCTAGAAGGGCTAATTCTCCTCAGCAGCAGTGAATCTGTGGATCTGCTGTTCTGATCCGAGGTCAGCATGGTTGCTCCTCCCTGCCAAGATGGACATGTGGCTGACCTGAGATCAGCTAATATAACTGTCACCATAAGCAGCAAAAACAAAACATGGGTCCAAAATATCCCCCTTTCATCTAGTTTTAGTGTCAGTTTTACCAGAGGATGTTGTAAAACAAGAACCTGACCCCGACCCAATCTAGAGCTGGAAACCAAAACAAAGAAGACAAGATAATTCTGAGTCAGAAGCTGTTTTTAAGAGGTTCTTCAGCTTTGGATGGGACTGAAGAAACTCCTGCTGCTCTCTCTCCATTCAGCTGCTGTTGTAGAGCTGCTGCTGGTTTTTACTGCAGATTGATCCCATTCCCATCAACTTACTACTTGTCGTCATCCGCAAAAACAAATGTTTTCTGGTGATCCAAGAAAATGTTGCAGCATGATGATGAAATCATCCTCAGAGACAGAAAAGCGGCCAATAAAATCCAGGAGTACATTGTATGATTGGGGAAAAGTTCATGAGGGATATAGAAAAGAAGAGATATTGAAGAGATTTAACCTGGAGCATCAACAGATACAAAAGCTTAACAGGGAGTATAGATGAGAAGGAATAAAATTGAACTTGTTCTCCTGAGAATTTTGACAATTTCTCTGTAGTCTAGCCTGAACTTCTCTGCTGTGTCAATTTCAGATTGAATCTTTCTTCAGGGAAGGAATCAATGTCAGACTCTGGGTTAGAAGTGAAGCTGGATTAACTCAGTTATTAAAATAAAATCATTGGCTCCAGTTTTAGTTGTAATAAATGTGAAGCTTTCTGTTAGGCTGCAGTCAGTTTCTATCCAGATCAACTTGTAACACAACTTGTATCCTGTCTCCTCCACTTATCTGCTCCAAGTTACCAACATCTTGAAAGCTGCTGTACACTTTTCTTCACACCTCAACTATTCCTCTTTGTTTCTCTTCTGTTTCCAATACGAGTTAGAAGATGTTTTCTACCTCCAACCTGTTCATGGAGGAAGCAGAATGTGTTCAGTTGGACCAAGACGTTAGGGCTTTGACTCTTTAAGAAAACCCTCAAAAGCTCCTGGTCACTAGTGGCCTAGTGTGAGTTCTGGTTGCCCTTAATCAGATGGAGGGAAAACCAAGGGCTAATGATAATTAATGCAGGCAACTCCAACTTCTGTTTCTGAATGCTTTGAAATCCATCAACCTGCACTGGAGAAACAGCCTTTGGTTCTATGTTCTTCTCCTCATGAATAAAAAAAAAACTGATCAATGGGAATGATCTCTAACAGTTTCTTCATTTCAAGACATCTTTAGAAGTACCTTACTACCCAGATGGATCAAAGAAAGTTTCTAGCCACGTCAGGCAGATACCAGGCAGATTATGGAGTTACTGGCTTGTAGTAGTCCAACCCACAGCCTTGAAGATGGAACAAACCAAACCAACCCCTTCTCTCTGCCCAGACTCTCTGCCCAGTCTGGGCTCATTGTCTCATTACTGCTGACTTTCTGAGATATGCTGCTCCTATTTTCCCAGATGTTAACAACCCCTCGTGTATGTTCCCAGTTCTGGGTCTCAATGTTTCATCTGCTCTCCATCCATCCACATCCTTAATGTCTTTTCTGTGTGATGCCTGCCATTCCAAGCATTCTCAAAGATCAGTCTGATTTTCAGGCTTCTGGAGCCACTCACTGTGCTGGTCTGGATCACAAACCTTTTTTCATAATTATCCCTATGTGTCTTTATGGTGATTGTGTTGACTGACCTCAGCGTCATACACCATAATGAATACTCAACAACACAAATGTCCTCTTTGGTCTGTCAGACGTCCATTTGTCCTCCCAGAGCTTTGTTGTGTGCTGAGGCCCCGTCCGTCTTTGATCGATACCAGATACGTCCTGGCCCCGGCCGCCTCTACTTTCACTCAGTGGTTTTCACTCTGACCGCTATCTTGGCTCCAGGCCAGTGCTCCTGTCATGACACCTTGAAGGGGAACACACCTCAAATGTTGTGGCTTCCTGCCTCTGCCTGTTCTCTGAAGCTACTGGGCTCAACGATGAGGGTTGGAGGAGTTCTGGGTTTCTGTCTCACAGCACACATTGGTGAGGACACTTCCTGCTCCAGGTTTCCCAGAGCATGATAATGGAGCCAGTTTTCTGAAATCAAAATGTGATTTAGAGTAGCAACAAGCACCTCCACCTCTTGTTGTTTCAGGAAGTGATTAGATGTTTTTGTCCCAGTTCTGTTTAGAACAAAAGAAACACAGTTCTAATGTGTGATCCTGTCTGTTCCTGAATATTTGTCAAGGTGTGGATAATAGAGTATTTATTAAGTGGTTAACTAGTGGATCAGCTCTGATAAAGAGGCTCAGGCTAAATACACCAGTGATTACTGTTTTAAAGCAGCTGAATAAGAAGATATTTGGACACAAGTTTTGATTTTTTATATACAGTTTTTGTGGGTTTTTAACTTCAGGTTATGTGGAGTTTTTAACTTTTTACCATTTTGGTAATTTCCTTGTTATCAGCTTGTTTTCTGTTTTAATTCTGTTCTAGTTCTTTCCTTCAGGCAGTGAAGCTCAACAGCACATGCAGATATTTTTAATCAAGTTATTCCAAGCTTCCCGTTGTGTTAATTAAAAACCTATTTCATTCATCAAGGTAAAGTCAACAGCTTTTGAATATGTCACTGCAATTAATTCCTCAGCAATAAGACAATGAGGAGCATCTGTTGCTCTGTGTGTCCCTGCTGCCCCCCTCCTCCCTTCATGAGAGCCTGAGGCCCATCGAGGTCTTATTTTTCTATGAAGTCTACAAGAAATTTAGTAATTAATGCTAATTAATGTTAACAACCCTGGTAACATTCTGTATCTGAGTCGGTCTTAAAATCCAGGTTCATTCTTTCAGTTCCAACCTGCAGAAAAGACACGTGTCAGGACCTGGGTTGTTTTGAGTTGTTTTTGGGTATTCAGTATATTCCATTTTCCTTAGTCTCTTTATTTTGTTTCAACCAGCCTTGTTCCTGTTTTACTTTAGTTCAATAATTTCTTAGTTTTTCTAGTTTGTGTGATGCCAATTATTTAAATAAATTTTCCTAGTTTCCCTGGTCGTGTAGCCATCTCATTTGCTGTGCTACTTTCTCTCTGTCCTCTCAGATAAACGTACCAGTTGTAGCTCTTATTTTGTGAGAGAATGAACAAGAACTACAACCTGTCCAAATTTCTGAGGATTCCACCTAGCAGTATGTTCATCAATCAAACTGTCGCCCTAATGAGAGTTTCCACTAGAATTTGATGTGCTCAGTTGGTCTGAGCACATCAAATTCTCAGGATTGTCTGAGTAGTCTGAGTAGCACAGACTACCCAGCACAGGGTAGTCTGTGCTGGGTAGTCCATCTTCAGTCTTTCAGCCTTGAAACAAAACCGGTCTGTTAGTAGGAACCCTTCATCTTTTCACAACCTGAAAAGATGACTGTGAAAGTCGTGTAGTTCGTCCCCGAGCCTAAGAGGACACCTCCAGATGGGTCCCCACAGCTGCTCAGGGTCACCATGGCTATGATGTGAGAACATTAGAGGCCAACAAGCTGCTGTGGTCGATTCTGTTTCTGGAAGTTCTGGGACTCAGATGGAGAAAGCAGACTTGGAGCTTCTGGCTGTGTGTGCCCCGCTGCGTCCGCCTTTGTTCTCTACATGACTGTCTGCTGTTTCATAGCCACTCTGCCGGTAGAGGCTCCTGTTGCTTCATTCACTTCCTGCTCAGTTCATCTTCAGTCATCCTCCCACTGACACACCATCTTCCTCTGGTTCAGTTTAACCTTTAATCATTCTGCTCATTTTCTATTTCAATGGTCTAAGATGATGAATCTGATCAAACCAGAGGCTGCAGCTGAACTATAATGTTTGTTTTGCAACAAAATATCAGATTTTTGATGCAAAATGAACTCAGTCCATCTCTTCCTTAATCAAATCTTCTGTCTAAGGTTCAGCATTTGTAGCAGTCAGAAATATGGCAGCATTAATATCTGACTCTGTCTGTCCTGTATTGTTGAACACACATGTTGGGATTTCCTATTATAGCTGAGAATCAGTGGCTTCCAGTCAGTGGAAACAGGAGACTGCAGGTTCTGTGCCATCCAGCAGACCAACGTCCTGCCTGGCATCAGCTAGCACAGATCAATCTGAGAACCAGTGTATCAGCTGGACTTCTCATTATAGGACCGCAATTGGAAGAAGTTCAGAGCCTGAGCAGCAACTGCATCTATAAATACAGATGACATGTTGAACATTATTATTGTCTCAGCTCCAGCTTCAGGATGGATGTCTGTGGATGTTGTGTTTAGTAGTGACTTGATCAGTTTGATGAGACTTGACAAAGTTGAGATCAGTCCAGATTGGGATATGAGTTTCCATATCCCATCATTTCCATGATGGGAATGAACTGTTGGCTGCATGACATCCCATGGTTTTCCATCTCTGGCCAACACAGCTCCTTTTCCCTCTGACACATTTAGGACAGTCTGATCCAAGTGCATCTGGAGATCTGGTCTAATCTCAGTCATCCTCTTCCTCCCTTTAACCTAAAAGCCGTCCACATTATTCTGATGTCAGTGTGAGCTGATTTGGAAAGCAAGGATGGAGCACTTGAGACTGGTCTCAACATTTTTTCAGGGGCTGGGATTGTCATATCTCGGTGTTGGGCTTGATCTCATTCCACAAACTGGATCAAGGCCGGTTTGAGGCTATGGTTTTTGTGAAAATTACCAAAACGTAACTACCTTTTATCTCCACCTGCAAATTCAAAGAAACATAAATGATCAAATTGAAGCTGCAACCCACAATCTCAGAAAAACATATGTTATTACTGCTAATGGCTGCAAAATCTTGTTGCATGAGGATGTTTACAACTTTCAAATTATTAAAAACGCTCTACAAAATCATCAAAACTTTGAAGACGGGAAAGGGGAAAGGAAAAACCACCAATCTGTAAATTTTGTCTGCTATGATTAATGATATGCTGAGTGAGCGAGTTTTAATAGACATCTACTAAAACGTACTTTTCTTGCACAAAGAAAAGTAAATACTAATGCCAAAAATATGGAGAGCACCCAGTTTCAACACTGAGCAACAAAATAAATAATAAGACAAAGTACATAAACGCTAAACTTGCATTGTAGAAGTAATATACAGCAACACTGTCTTAGCCAGGGGTGTGCTGTGGTGGCGTAGGGAATAGTGCGACCCACATTTGGAGGCCTTGAGTCCTGCACGCGGCCGTCGCGGGTTCGACTCCCGGACCTGACGATATTTGCCGCATGTCTTCTCCCCTCTCCTTACCACCTTCCTGTCAGCCTACTGTCAAATAAGGGACACTAGAGCCCGCAAAAAGCCCCCTGGTGGGGAAGAAAAGAAAACAAAAAAAACCACTGTCTTAGCCAGACAGCAACACTGTCTTAGCAATCTGCACACTTGCAGATTGCAAGCTTTTAAATTAAGGTGAAAACTGTTCTTTCCAAGGTGATGGTATCAGCATCACCTCTTTTGCTCAAGACAAAACCATATATTCAGTCTTATCTTTGATGTTTTATTATGTGTGTAATCTATTGTCATCCCTGATAGCTATGTGGTCTCGGTCTTGGAAGAACCGGCCTTGACCCCATCCGTGGTGGAAACGAAGGCTTTACACAGAAAGTGGCATCTCATTATGTCTGCTGAATTAGGAGAGAAGCTCCTGATTGAGGCGCTGACCAGGAAGGGACCTGATGGATGTCGATGTTCAGAAAAAAGAAATTCTCTGTTGTTTGTTTCCATCTGAATGGTGAAAAAAAGGAACAACTCTGACTGGAGAAAAATGAAGCAGCTAATGAGACTCAAGCAGACAGAACACGTCAGCAACCCATGAATGGATGAATCAAATAGCTGAATTACCTCCTCAGTGTATTCTAATTCTCCAGAGTCTTGCTAATCACCTCAGGGTTCGACTCAGATGTGTTGAAGCAAAGATGCGTCTCAAAGTTGCAGATTGCAAGACATTGAACCTCAAGGACTAGATTTGAAGAATCCTGGTCTAGATCTTTCCACAGGTCTTCACACCTTCACTCTGCAGAGCCGTTAAGCTAGAAACATTCACAGCTTCCAGAATCCCATCACAGGTATCCCCAGATCCTGATCTGACAGCCCTCTAAAATAAATCCTTCTCTCATAATCTGTGATCCTGGTCTCACATCTTGATGCTCTTGCACATTTCCACCTTGTGTTCTGAGCATTAGCAGGATGAATGAGGCTTTTGTTACCTGTCAGACCATGTTCTCTTCAGTGGCACTGCTTCCAGCTCACTCTGGGAATGAGAAGAGACTTGTCAAAGTGGTGTTTTCTTTACACAGGATAACCAAGGGGAAAGCCTGA